>PVHY01005273.1:0-84735 GCA_004024945.1 Uropsilus gracilis
AAAAAAAAAAAAAAAAAAAGACTAAAGGGCTAAACATGGACAAACAACAAAAAGAAAGGCGGCAAAGTGACCAGGGGAGATGTGGTGTGTGGGGGTATTTCCATGGGGATCAGCAGTTATACAATCATATATTGTAAAATATGCAAAGTTAAAAAAAATTAAAAATTAAAAAAAATATATACCATAAAGTGCAAAAAAAAAAAAAAAAAAGAAGGACCACTGACTCCAGGCTTGTTCCAACTGCCTCTACTCCAGCCACCCCTCCTGGATAGATGCCTCTATCCTGGCCTCCAGTAGCATCGTGCACTTTCCACGTCCCCTTTGCAAGTTCTCATCGTCTCATCCTTACCTACCTTTTCCTTCACGGACTGTGGATTCCATGACGCAGGCGTGCGGTGTGATTTGTCGGGTCTCCACAGTGAGGCGCAGCCAGGCTCACAGCCGACTGTTAAGTAAATGTTGAGTGAACCCATTTTCCTGATCTCCACGGAGGTGGTGGCTTTCTAATTCTCACTAGCATTTCCACGGAGGGTGCTCCCAGAGTGGGGGTGTGGGTCAAAGAAGATCTTGGCTTCCTTCACTGAGCTAATCCCTTCAGCTCCAGAAGGAGAAAGAAAGATGGGCTGGGTGGTTCATTGACACGTGGAGGTGAATGAAACCAGACAAAAGGCCTAATAAAGACCAACTGTGAAATTGATACTTGAAAACTGATCATAGATCTGAGGCATCCAACAGGGGAGAGGGAGAGGGAGGGAAATAGTGAGGAATGAGAATCCGGGGTACAGGCCTGGGGGGCACACAGTGAACTGTGGGTGCTTTGGTAGTGGGAGAGCTATGGTGACCACTCCTCAGGGAAGAAATCCTATGTTGTCAAAATATTAACAGTGATGGAAAATAATGGCAGTTCATTAGTAAAACAACAACAGCAATTAACAGCAAAAATAAATAAATAAATAAATAAATAAATAAATAAATAAATAAATAAATAAATAAATAAATAAATAAATAAATAAATAAATAAGAGGATCCTGCATGCTCCCCTTAGAATTTCCAGTAGCCACTGAGAAGTAATAAATCAGTGATAAGTCAGTGTTCTGAGCCAATACAGCCATCTCTGAAAACTCAGCGATCGTGAGACCCTTTCTGAGAGGACAGCCAGGGCTGGCCAGGTTCTGGAATGTCATCAGCTGCTCCCTGACCCTGAACACTCTATTGCATCTCTTCCTGACCCCAAGCTTTGCTTTAGAAACATTTTAGAAACATGGGGGGGGAGGTTGGGAAGCAATGACTCAAGACTCAACCTGAAAGCAATTTTCTGCTGAAAGAAATGAGCAAGCGAACGATAAAAGAGCAGTTTGCACAAAGATTGCATTCATCAGAGGTGCCCTGATGTGAGGATTTTATTCAATTTAGTAACTGTGTAGTTATTTAGCTATTGAATGTTATGATCTAAATTTATTCTACTTTCTGTCTGCGATGTAATGAAGAAACCAGCTTGTCCTACTGATTTCGTCCCAGGAACCTAGTTTCACCTTAGATGAAATATCATACAGGGTTTAATTTTCCTCCCTCCCTCCCTCCTTACCTCCCTCCCTCCCTCCCTCCCTCCCCAGGCTTGAGATTAAGAGGAAAGGAAACTTGGTGGCGGTGGGAAATGTGAAAGGGGCCCCACTGCTGAAGGGAATGGTATAGGAGGGAGGGAAGGGTGTGTTGTCCACTCTGCTCTGAACTTAGTGTCATTGTTTTGCTGATGAAAAGGAGGAAACAGGCACATCAGCTTATTGGAGGCCATTGGAAAAATATTGCACACTCTTTATTGGACAGCAAGAATGGATCTCGGCTATCCTTACTAACATTTATAATTTTGATTTTAAGGATTGCATAAGTTTAGTATTCCAAATATTGGTGCTATGGATTTATCCCATTTCATCTTTGCAGTGACCCTTTGCAGCACTCCCGCAACCACCTCCTAAGGCTTAGAGAAGTTGAATGACTTGTTCATAGTCACAGAAAAAGAGTGGTCAGGCCAAGACTTGTACCCACATCTGTTTGATTCCACAATTTATATTCTTTACTTCGTGATGAGTGGACTTCACAGAATCAGGTGAGATGGTCCTTGGTAAATAAACACTGGCAGTTCAGATTCAGGAGATACCACTACCACCCTGCCTCAAGCTGCTGCTGTCTTTGTGGGCTCTGTAGCTCTCAGAGGCCACAGCCTGAAAATGCCAGTGATAATGCAATTGAGGGACTGTTCCTGTAGGCGAGCTTGATCCAGGGTGAGCTGTAGCTCGTGAATGCTTCCCAGGGAAACGGGAGACAAGAACCACCCCAAACAGCCAAGGGTAGAAGGTAAAACTTCTCTCTGCTTTTCAGGGTAAAGATTCTGAGGCTTTAATAGAAGGAGAAGACAGATGGGAGAGACCATGTCTTGTTCAGGGTGAAACAGTGCAGTGAACACTCATATAGGTAAGTCCTTGGTGTGCAGGTGGGCTGAAGTAGCATGTGGCAAAAAGGAGCCAGTCTTAGCCAGCCAGTGTACTTATGTATAGTCTTTCAGTCAAATATTTATCAAATTTGCTTGGAGATGACTTTGTCCTAGATGCTGGAAATTTGTCTTGTTCCTCAGATCATGATATAATTAAAGACTGCGAGCAATAAGGAAAAGGTGGTGGGGTTCCACATCAGCTTCCCCAGAGCCAAGCACAAAGTCTTTCTTCTATCAACCCTGGGGGCTGGGCCTGACTGGAGCCCTGTCTGCAAGTCATAAGGAGGTATCACCAGCTCATGGCCAGGGCACACTTTGCCCTCTGAAAAAGGATTTTGGAGCAAGGGGAAAAAGAAAAACATTGCAGAACTGTTTTAGGTTTGATCTTGAGCATTGCTCCAAGGTGCTTTTTGTGTCTTGAAGAAAAGACCTTAGATAAAAAATAAGAAAGTAGGATACTCACCTCCCCGTGTCCCATATATTAGTGAAATCATTTGGATTTTGTCTTTTTCTTTGATTTGTTTCTGCTAATATGATTTCTTCTAGGTACATCCATGTTATCTCAAATTCATGAAATTGTCATTTTTAATTGATGAGTAATATTCCATTGTGTATATATATACCATATCTTTTTCATCCATTAATCGGTTTTGGGACATTTGGGTTGTTTCCATGTCCTTGCAATTATAAATGGTGCTGCAATAAACATCCGGGTACAGATGTCCCTTTGTATAAGTATTGAGGTGTCCTTTGGGTAGATTCTCAGAAAAGTGATTGCTGGGTCAAATGGTAGTTCCATTCTCATTAGTTTGAGGGTCCTCCACACAGCTTTCCATGGTGGCTGGACCACTTTACATTCTCACCAGCAGTGTAAGGTGTTCCTTTCTCTCCACAGCCACACCAGCACTTGTTACCTGTTTTTTGGATGTGGGCCTGGAATAAGTGGGAGCAGTGAGGGAGGCGAGGTGGTGGGTGAATCCCAGGGAATACAAAGATGTGAAATATATATATAAATTATTTAATATTAAAAAATAGAACGAAAAAAAGAAAGTAGGATACTTTGAACTTGTTTTTTTTTTTGTTGTTGTTTTTTTTTTGGTCTCGTAAAGCACTGTGGATAATGGGAGTCATAAATCAGTGTTGCTTTTCTTTTTCCCAGGTCTGTGTATTTTTAAAATATACAATTCCTCTTTCTATACCAGTAGATTCTGTGGCCCATTCCTTCTTTTCAAACTTTGAAGAGGTTTTCGCTGATATAAGAGGTGTATGATGTTTACAGGTATTTCAGAATTACTACCTGCCAGACCCGGCACCAAACTTTTTTATGGAAGCTGTCACCCCAGTTTTCTTCTTTACACCCATTGTATAGATGAGAGAAACTGAGGGTTAACAGGTGGAGGAAATTTGTCCAAGCAAATAGCAGAGCCAGGGTCAGATGCAGGTCTGACTTCAGCGCCCTTGACCTTGAACAGTTACCTTGCTCACTGCTCAACAAGTGCTTGTGCAGTGCTTGCCAAGAGCTCTTTTCTCCGGGCACTGGGATGCAGAGGAGAGGGAAAGAGACACAGTTCCTGCATGTAGGGACTTCTTTTGGGATATGAGTTGGGTAATAAACAATTAAACACATAGTATAACCAGGAAGGGGGAGCTGTTTGGGCAGCATGATCAGAAACTGATTACTGCCTATGTCTATCACAAGGAAACCTCAGACAGCTAAAACCACATAGATTATGAGGGTAGTTATCTCTGAGTGGGCACACATTTGTTTTCCTTGTGCTCTGGGAAATTTTCAAATATTCAGCAGTGGCTATATATTTCTGATAGAATCAGATGATTCCATGACTATTACAAGCAGAATCTGATCTTGGAAAATTCTGACCAACTGCACATTGTTCAGTCTCTCCCATCGTACCTGCTTTCATTTCAATTCTTTATATTATAAAAGAAGCATCTTTTTCCCCCCTCATCTGTTCCAGTGTCTGAAATATTTATTCTTCCCCAGGAAGGCTTCCTCTGCCTCAAGCTTTTCTGAGTTTGTGCATATCAAGACATCTGAACCCTGCCTCCACATTAAAAATGGCTCCTGGGGTGCATTTCAAGTATTGATCCTAGGGTCTCTCTGCCCCCCTGCCCCTCACCCCCAAGTCTGCTGAAGCAGAAGTTCTGGGGTGGAGATCTGACCTTGTACATTTTAAAATCTCCCAGCGGACTCTGCAGCAGGGTAGAGCATCCCTGGATAGCTGGCTCCCTCTTCCTGCTCCGGGGAGCCCCCAGATTCATTTCCTGGGGAGTAACCAGCACAAAGAATGGCAGAGCCATCCCCAGAGGGCACATTGCCCTCTGTCTTACCCAGGTCTGGGACAGTAGGGTAGAGGCGGTGGGAATGAATCTGAAAGGTGGACAGAGCCAGGCAGAAGCTTGGCCACTCCTGGGCCCTCCTCATACTCGGCTGCTTCCCCACCCTCCCTGCTGACCTATTTATCGGGCCTGTGAGTGCAGGGCTCAGGCCTGGAAGGCAGTGGGAACTGTTATCAAAGCCCAGGACTGCGCAGATGGGGAGTAGAGGACACACTGCAGCCCCACTGCAGCTCTCACCGTTCCGGAACACAGCTCTCGCTGTCACAGCTCTGGGCCTTTGCCCGTGTGGCCCTCACAGTCTACGGTGTCCTCTAATGCCAGTTTTCTCCTCCCTGGGGCTGAGTTCTGCTCCTCCTCTAAGGCTAGGTTCTATGAGCTCCTCCCTGGCCTCCCAGCTGGGATGCTCTCTCCCGCCTCACCCCTGGCTCCCACCCAAGAATTTGTTCCTGGCAGTAATATAGGGCCCTATGCCTCATGTGACCTGGGGAGGGACCTGCCTCCCCGTTGGGGTGAGAGCCCTCGAGGACAGTGCACATGCTCATTTGTCACTGTACCCTGTGCTTCATGTGACTGGCAAGCACTGGGGTCCGGGCCTTGGAGTTGCACAGAGCCAGTTATCTCACTGTCACTGCTTCTGTTATGGCTAATTAAATGACAAACCATCCAGTCTCAGGCATCCACCTGCTCAGGTCAGACATGCAGACTCCAGGTCGCATCCCAGATGTGCATCTCAGATGAATCAGATGGATGCTGAAGTTTGAGAAGCATCTGTTCTCTCCTGTATGCCCAGTTTTCTCGGTTACGAAGTCATTTGCAATGAGACTTGAATAAGACCATATACTCATAATGTCTACTGCTGGACAGAGTTGACAGATGATTTTATTTTTAATTGTTTCTGTTCAGTGAATGTTGCCCTGGCTGGGGGATGGCCAGAGACTGTGATGGTTCATAGTAAGCAATCTTGGGTCTACCCTAGTCAGCCCTGGGCTCTGTGGTGGAGTGTGGAAGAGGAAGCAGAGTCTGCTGTTTGAGGGATACCTACGTTTGCTATTTTTTTTCTAAATTATGTTTATTGAGGTAAAATGGTCTGCACCCTTGTGTCTGCCTTGATCCATGCAAAGAATAGGCCTGTGACCTACAATACTCCCCATCCTGAGCCAGTCCCCTAAGGACTATCAGCTGGACCTCCATTGCTTTGTGAAATCCATAATCTGAACTGGATGAAATCTTCTTTAGGACCCCAGAGAGCTTGATGCAATCAATGCATGATCCACTGTAGACCATGAGAGTGCGGCTATTTGGATTGGGCATCATTTGATGAATTAGGCATTAATGCTATTTAATAATTGTACCCAACAGGAGGAACATGCCAGTTACTATTTATGAGGATTATTTTTGCATCTACCATTTCATTTTATATTGATTTACTTAATGTTTGAGCCTCTTGATGACACTCTATGCAGAAATCAATCTGGAGGGAAATTCTTGGGGTTTCATGAAGCTAACTGGGGAAGCACTGATGCCATCTTGTGCGGCCTTTCCTCCTTGACAGTCCCTGACTCAGTCACTGCTGGAGGGAGGGACCCCTGCATGTGCCTGGCACAGCAGGGAGAGCTGGGCCATCTCTCTGCTTACCACACTCTATTCCCATCAGATCCTGCCAGCCCTTCAGGATGACAACCAAGGGTACTGGCATTCAGTGACACCACCTTCGATTTTAAACCTTTAGACCTTACTCCCAAGCAAATTAGAGCAAGGTTTCTGGTCCATTCATTCTCTGGGGCATGATGGATAAACCTTCCCCAGAAAGCCAGTAGAAGCCTCAGGAGAGATGCAGATACTTACAGCAAAAGGCGTGTGAATCCCTCAGCACCATGGTCTGATGTTGGCTCACACCATGATTAAGTACTGGAAACTAAGCCACGGTGGAGCCAAGCTGGCTTCTAATTTACAGTGTTAGATGCAGGACACACTTAATGCGGATTAGAGTTGCGGGTGATGAGGTAGACCGGGGAGCGGGAAGCCAACAAGCTTAGTCTGGGGCTGGTGGGGAATATCTAAGTATGAGAATTTACCTTCCCTGAAGCTTCAAATCTAGCAGGAGAGATTAGACTCCAGGCTACAAAGTAAGCTGATAACAGTTGGTGTTGCCAGAGTGAAGTCTTCCAGCCTTAGTTCCATACATCAGGACATGCAGGTAGTAGAGCATGGATGAAAACAGAGCGAAGTGCTGAGATCATTTTTACATAATTTTTGAGGGATAATTGACACACAACAAACTACAAGCCTTAAAATGCACCACCTGGTTTTTCTTCTGTGAAGTTTCACCTGTGAAATTGATAACACAAACAAGGTAGTGAACATATCTCTCACCCCTGAAGTTTTTCCTTGTAAATCCTCCCTTTACCCCTCCCTGCTATTCTGGTGTGCAAGCAGCCACCGATCAGCTTTCTAGCATTATGGAAGTTTGCATTTTCTAGAATTTTACATAAATTGAGTCATATGGTATATATGGTCTTTTGTCAGGCTTCTTTCATTTAGCATTACTTAGCAGTTCATCCAAGTTATTGCATGAATCAGCAGTTTTTTTCCTTTTCATTGTTGAGTAGTATTCTATTGCATGTCACAATTTGTGTATCCACTCACCAGATGGTGAGTGTTTTTAGATTTGGGCAATTAAAACAATGCTGCTATAAATATGGGTACAAGTCTTTTGGCTTTCCTTTTTCTATATAAGAACTTGAAGTATAATGACTGTATCATATAGCACATGAATACCTACTTTTGTCAGAAACTTCCAGAATATTTCCCAAAGGAGTTTTACTTAAACAGTATTTGGTACATATTTCTACTTTGAAAAATCTTTGTTTATCTGAAGTTTAAATTTAGCTGGGTACCTGCATTTTATTTAATGACCGATTCTCAAAAAAAATCCAAGGTCAGGCCATTCTCTGCTAGATCAGGGATTTTCTGTAGAGGCCCAGGTATCAGTTGTTTTAGGTTCCACGGGTTATTACATAGTCTAGACTGCAACCACAACCTATGCTGTTGTATTGTGACTGCAGTCAAAGAGAATATACAAATGAATACCCAAATGACAACGAATGAATAACTCATTCATTTGTATGAGTAACTCATACAAATGAATAAGTGTAAATCAATGGGTATGTTTTACAAAAGCAGAAAGCTAGCTGAATTTGGGCCATAGCCCACAGACTGATTTACATCACTGACTTATATTGCTGACTTACATTGCTTACATCACTGGTTCTCCAGGTGTGAATCTGTCATCAGTGGTATCACCTGAAAACTTACTGGAAAGGCAAATTCTTGAGCTCTGTCCCAAACCAACTGAATGAGAAGCTCTGGGGCTGGAAACTCAGCCATCTGAGCTCCAAGAGATTGTCATGCGCACTACAGTTAAAGAGTGACTGTACTAGAGTCTTAGTTTTCAAACATGGGTGATCAGCAGAATCACTTGGGTCCTTCTGACATTACAGCCAAATCTGAGCCCCGCCATGCACCCTGAATCAGAGCTTCAAAGTGGAAGCTCAGGATGAGGGCCAACAAGCTATGTTTCTATTTCCACAAGTTATTTTCATGCCCAGCCAGAGCTGAGGCTATTTGTAATGAGTGATCAATCAATATTAGGTCTGGATCTGGCTCATGTTTTAAGATTCAGAAGCATGAGTGTCAAAGGAGTTAATCTCTCCAAATTAATGAGCCCATTCACCTCTTGAGTTACCACATCATAAAGATATGCATAAAGGTGGAAGTAGATTCAGATTAGTAATGTATAAACAGTAACATCCATCATTTAAAAGATTCCTTTTCTTGGCCTACAAACTAAGGATGCATTTAGTAGATCCCATTAGCTACCTTCTTGTGATGCCATCCCCCTCCGCAGCTTTGGTTAGATTAATACTCAGGCTGCCTTTCCCATGGGATGGGGAAGCGAACAGTAAGCAATTTATACAGGGAGATACACTGTGTTTCTTTACTACAAAGGAGATTATGCTACACAAAAAGACATAATTAAATCAGTAGGTCATAGTTCCTTTTGGCCAATTCCCCTCCACAGCCTCCCAAATTTTCCTACCTTGACACAAGCCAAATGTGTCAAATATCATAAAAGCATAGGAAAGGAAAACATGAACATTTATTAAATGCCTGTTCTCTCATGAAGCAACTTCAATTAAGATCTTAGACTTTATTGTTTTTACTTTATTGTTTTTGCTCCATCTCTATTGACTTGTTTTGTTTCATTAGAAACCAGTGGTCAGAGGACTTTGGGAAGAGGCTTTCAGTCTTTTTTCTACCTTAAAAAGAACATTATTAATTAAATCAAAAATGCAGCAAGTTCTTTTACTGTAGGAAGGGTTACTGGGGGTTCAGGAAAAAGCTCTTTGTTAGCTCCCCCAAAAAAGAAAAATGCAAATAAAAATCCTGGTAGTCAGAAAACAGCAGCATCCCTTGTCTGCCTTCTTAATGTTATTTTGAATGCACCGTCAGTTTGATCTGACAACTAAGAAAGTAATAACTCAGGTTACTTTTAAGTTCATTAAACAGCCCTGAACAGGAGCTTTTTTGTGAACTCTCAGATGGAGAGGGGAAGGGCCAAGAGACTGGAAACCAGTGGGCAGTATCTAATGAAGGGCCACAAAGTGTTGATGACTTTTAGATCAAGAGGGGAGGAAGGATGAAGAATTCCACCAAAAAGCTGCAGATTTCTTCCGAAAGCTTCCTGTTTGAATCATCTCAAATGGTTTTTGTGAAAATTCAGAGTGTGAAAGGATAGAAAACTTGATATGTATATGTATATATAATATGAGAGGAAAAGTAAATATAGCTGTCCCTGGAGAAAATGTCCTCATTTTTGCAAACAAAGTTGGTATTTGTGAATCTCTGTCAGCAGAGCATTCTGAGAAATCTTGTGCAGTGGAGACACTCTTACTCTTTAATATTGGCCAACTGATCCGGTTTAGTGCAGGTGTCTTTGAACAGTTGATCTTCTTGAAAAAAAAAAAAAACAATTAAAAAAAAATCCTACAGACTAGGAAGCACCCAATATGTAAGATGCAGGAAATATTTGTAAGCAAGCAATTAAAATGTTGACAACAGTTTTATTCCTAGAATCTATGAGGTACCATAGTATATACTTCATCCTAAGTGTTTCACATACTTTTGTTACAGGGGAACCCAAGAGGAAACAGGATCACCAGGATAGGAGCCCTCACCCATGTGCTTAAAAAAATCTTAGAAAAAGACCCAATAGCAGGCATCTATAGAAAGATTAAGGAAGGGTTTATCCGAAAAGGGAAAAGAAAGGAAGAGTTTATCCAAAAAGGGAAAAGAAAGGAAAGAGACAGAGACAGAGACTGGCCAGTGTGTCCTACTGGTAATGCTGTTTAAATTGGTAGCACATGGAGAGCACACTGAATGCAGGTAACGCCAAGAGAGTGCAGGCCCACATGTCTTTGGTTATGTATCAAGTGTGGCTGCTTAATACCCTTAGATACCAACAATCTACACCTTCAGGAAGTGAAGAGTCATGGCAGGTTCATGACATGATGGGATTTGTAGTCCTCAGCACCTGGGATCTCTTTGGCAAGGAGGTGCTGTGGAGTCTATAAACTGTCACTGGGTGGAGTTTATTCAGGACATTCTGTTCCCCCAGTATTTTCAACAGCTTGTTCTTTATAAGAACAATTGAGGGAGATACCATTTTCCTCAGCTAATACTTAGGGAGATTTAGGAGCAGAAAAATCAGTAATTATCTTAAGGTGATACAGCTAAACTGATTACTAAAGTCACAGAGATTTGAACTCAAAGATTTACCCCGTTGTAAATCGTGGACCACATGTTTCTGTCTCTGTTCAGTTTCTCAACACTGGGCAGATGATAGCTGAATAGCTATTCATAATAATAAATACAACGATAATTTTAAAATGTATGCTTTAATGTACCTCTATTCATTCTGGTTTATTTTTTTCTTAACTCTAGAGAATCTAATTGTTATAAACAACTTTCAAAAAGTTAAAGTTGGGTATTAATAAAAATCAAGATAGTAAGACTGGATACTCTATTTTTTCTGGAGAAATGCAGTTTTTTTTCTAGTGAATTCTACTGGGATCTGGAGACTGAAATAAAGGTCAAGACCATGACTTCTGATTTGACACAAATCCAGACTCTACTGCTTGCAAACTATGTAATATTGTGAGTTTCATGTTCCCCATTTGTAAAGTGGGAATCATAATGGTATCTATTTTATGGGGTTGTTAGAAGATAATAACATTTGAGAGCTCTGGCCTATTTTTGGCACATAATGTCCATTGAATGAACTTCATTTTCCCTTTGTACTTTCCTCCTCATCTTGTTTATCGCTACTTATTAGCTTCTATTTGATATACATACAAGCAAATATACTCTGCTTACTACCATGACATACCTGGATTGAACCCTATTATCAGCCACCAGAAACATCACTTGAGTTCATCATCATATGATAAAAGTAATTATGTCATTCACTTTTCAACACTATTGTTTTTGGTGAAAAATACTGCCATCTGCTAGTCTGATGCAGTTGTAATAGAATGTATCAGCAATTTTTGATACAGGAATTTCTTCGAAAAGAGACATATCCCCACCTAATATTTGGAAGTCTGTTCCATTTATTCCCCCTGAAGTTCTTAAAGTAGTAAAAATATCTAGGTCTCACTATTTTTGCCCGTGGAACCGCAGGCTCACATTGCTTGGGGTACCACGGACTCCAGTAATCCCCAGCCTCAGCTTCCCAGGTAGCTAGGATTATAGGCGCGTACCACCACACCCAGCTATTTTTTTGGACTAGGTCTCGCTGTGTTGCCCCAGGCAGAACTTGAACCATTATCCCCAGATCCTGTCACAACTCCATAAGCTGTCGCTTACAGGCATGTGCCACCGTGCCCGGCTAGTGTTAATATGGGTTTTAAACTGACTTTCTCTCTAACCTGTCACAGAAGACTTGTTGTTGAGTAAATGATGTGTTGAATGAGATAGAGGCATACAAGACAAGGATGACCTCCTTGAGGTGGTAAGGAGACTAGAAGCTTCTCTCTATAGTCAGGTCCTGATGGTGCACAAAACCCCCCATGTTGTAGATAGTGGTGTGACAACAAATATGGAAGCACCTGCTTGTTTCAAACCAAAGAACAGGAGTGAATGAATGCAGTGAGGCAAGAGGGAAGGATGCAGTTAAAGGAGAATTTCATGGAATGGTTATATTGGCTTCCTGGTGGGATTCTTCCCAAGTTTAAGGATCAGTGGACCTTTCTCAGTTTATCATCTACCTGTGTACTTGCTAGATAATCAGGAGAAAGCTATCCATAAGTCCAAACACTCAGCATTTTCACAGAGTGATGACTGCACTGGACAATGAAGTCTAAAGGGAACTTTGAAAGATTAATTAAAATAATCTAATGACAATGACTTGAAAACCCTTAATTTTTTTCAATAGGTGTACATAGAAAAAAGGCTTTCAAGTTTAAAACAATCCGTAAACAGTGATTCTTTCCTAGGGATGTCATTTGCAGGGTAATTTTGCTTTCAGTTTTATGTATCTGTATTCTATACTTTCTATAAATTTTGTGTGTTTCTTTGTGTCTTTCTATATTAATTACATTTTTATAATCAGCACCACTACTTTTATAGTTAGAAAAATGATGACATTAAAATTTCAAATAATTTGGTAAAGATAAGTGTACAACTAATTCTGCCCAAAGCCTTATGAACTTTCTTGACTGAACTGATACTGGAAGTTGTAGCAACATCGCTGAACCGTAAAACCATTGACGATTTCCCTCTATTTTATGGTAGTTCCTTCTTAGACCCACCAAGATACTAATAAATCAATACCAACAAGTGAATCTTTTTGGAGTGCTACTCTGACTACTAGCATAATTATAAATATATTATCTTTTACCTCTGGTTCAAATGTAAGGTCAGTACTCATTAGAAATCTAGCAATCACTAACAGCCACTGTTTCCCACAAAGCTTATTAAGGCAAAGGAGAATGCTGCGTAGATACCTAGGTTTGTCTCAGTATCTAGTTTTCCCTCAGGAATTAGAAGGTGTAACTTATTGGGGTCCTTAACATGGGGTTCTTCAACATTCTCTATAAAATTTGATCAGTATTCCTTATGGGTGGGTGTGGGAGAGACCCATGTTATGCTGTAGAACTTGGGTAAGAATGCTAACTGAAATAATTAGCACTGTCAAGTGAATCAACATTTAGTAAAATTGAAATTTATTAAAGAGGTTATGTATTGTGGTTTGTATCGCCCTCCCCCCCCCAGTTCCATTATTCATGCTGCGCATTGCAAGATTTGAGCTTTTTTTTTATAGCTGAGTAGTATTCCATTGTGTATATATGCCATGGCTTCTTTATCCACTCATCTGTCATTGGACACGTAGGTTGTTTCCATAACTTGGCTACTTTAAATAGTGGTGCAGTGAACATCACGGTGCATGTATGTCTTTGAATTAGAGGTTTTGTGTTCTTCCAGTTGATGTTGAGGGATTGCTGGGTCGTAGGGTAAACCAGTTTTCAATGTGTTGTGAAATCTCTATATGGGCTAAACAGGCCCATGTTTTCATGTGGACCAGCATTCCTTTTCTCTCCATACTCTTATCGATGCTTGTTTCTGAACTTTTTAATATAGACCATACTCTCTGATGGGGGCTATTCTGTCAGGCACTATCTCATTGGGGTTATAATTTGCATTTCCTGAGAAGAATTGATCAGGAGCATTTTTTTTCATATGCCTCCACCATCTGTATGTCCTCTTTGGATGGAGATCTATTGAACTCTTCTACCATGTCAGATTATATTATTTATTCTTTCTGTTGTATGAGTTCTCCATAGATTTTGGATATTAGACCCTTGCCAGATGTTCAGTTCCCCCCCTAGCCTCCTGCCCCCTATTTTGGCAGCTGAATGTCTTTTCATTTTAACAATAGCTTCTTTTGCTGTGAAGAAGTCTTTAATTTGATGTAGTCTCTTTGTGTATTTTGCTTTTGTTTCCCTTAGCATCATAGTTGAATCCCCAAAGACAACTCTGAAACCAGTGTCATGAAGTGTTTTCTTATGTTTTCTTCTTTCTGGTCTTACATTCAAGTCTGTGATCCATTTTTTAATTAATTCTTGTGTATGGTATAAGATAGTGGTTTATTTTTATTCTTTTGCTAGTAACTGTCCAGTTTTCCCAACACTATTTGTTGAAGGAACTTTCCTTTTTCTACTTTATGTTTCTGGTCCCTTTGTCACAAATTTACTGTTCATTTTATTGTGGTTTTATAAATAACAAATGATTACACTCGTTTGTGAATTTCTTTTTAAAACAAAGGAACAGACAAAATAAAATTTCAAGACTTGAAATCTGGCTCAAAACTGAGGCTTCTAGAAATGGAAGGTAGGAGATCTGCAACAAGATGGGAGGGACCCAATGATCTATGGTGGAGAATTATTGGGGTTTTGATAGTGGATGTGCTATGATTCTGTAACATTTTGATCCCCATAGAAAGATGTGTTTCTGTCTGTCTCCTAGCTAAATCATATCTTTATTGAGGTGTAAACTAAAACATAAACATACTCCTAAAACATACAGTGTTATAAATCAGTGCTATAAATACAGACATATATTTTTAAAACATGCTCATTAAATATCAATAAAAATAATAATCAAGGAAATAATTTTTTAAAAAGAGGTTACTTAAAGGCAAACTGAGGATTTGGCCTGGAAAACTAAGCTAAACTAATTTCTGACTGGTCCCTGCCTCTGGGCTTTTTGGTTTTGGTCTATGTAGGAAAATTACCTACACAGAAAGCAAATAATTGTTTTTCTTAACGGAGAAAAGAAGACATCCAATTAGTTCCTAATGTTTTAGTTAAATATGAGAGGTTGGTGTCTAGTAAGCTTCATCCACTGATAGAAGAGATCACCATTCATTGCTTTAGAATCACCCCTTGATTTCACAGAACTAATTCAGAGTGACCTGCTTTGGAAGGTGTAAGGACCAAAGGCTGTTTGAATTCCTCATCCTAAAAGCCCCTGTATGTGTGAAGGTACTGCCAGGCCGCTGCCTGCCATTCACAAACATGACAGCACTGACCTGTGGATTATTCTGATGTTTCCTTTGTTTTAACCTCAGCGTTTTTCACAGTGAACAAGAGCCATTGTTCTGTTGATGCCAAGTCTTCCAAGGCCCTGATGAGGTAGGGGTGGATATTTTCCAGTAGAGTAAATGTAGATGTTTCCAGTTTTGGTTCCTAAGATCTAATCCTATACATACTTGTTTGCAGAGAGGCATGCTCTACAAAATAAGCAGAGTCATCTGATCATATATTTCAAAGGGAGATCCCTAGTGATATAAAGCTTCAAAGAAAGGAAACCTGACTAGAATGTACTTATGGGTAAGCCAGGATTAGAGAATCTTATTATATGTAATATCAATCTTCTGGGGAAGTTCTATTTTTTTCAATAAAAAAGACAAGAATACAACTCTGTAACAATCCATTTTAAATGACTTTTTTGCTGCTTCAGGTTTGGGTAATGCATAAGCAGTTATTTGTTGGTAGGAAAACTTACAGCCTAACAGAGCATAATATATTATTAAGCATAATATATTAAGAACATAATATATTAGACTCTATCTATTTGCGCCAAGATGATGCTATGTATATTATCTGCTTGTATATAAAATTGAAACACTGTCTCTCTCTAATATTTGTGTGCCAGTAAAATTTTTAGTTTGCTTGGTGGCTCATAAAAAATAACTTATTTCAATCCATCCTGCTTTATTTATTTATTTGTTTGTTTGTTTGTTTGTTTATTTTTGAAGTTGAGAATATTTCTCCAAATACTTCCTCTTCTTTAATTTCAGTCAGCAAAATACACTAAGGATACACTTAGGAAACTATAGCAAATAGTGTATTCCTTAATATGTGTGTGTTTGTGTGTATGTGTGTGAAAGAATCTGGAAGGTTCTTTCAAAAAATTAACAAAGCAGTTTTTCTTTTTTTCTTTTTAATATATATATTTTATATATATATTTATATATATATTTATATATATATTTTATATATATATATTTCATATCATTGTGATATCTGGGGGTCACCCACCACCTCCCCTCCCTGGCCACTCCAGCTGGTCCCCTCCCCAAGTTGTACTTTTGTTTGGTTGTCCATATATTGGTGAAATCATTTGGTTTCTGTCTTTTTCCTTTTGACTTGTTTCTGCCAATATGATTTCTTCTAGGTACATCCATGTTACCAAGAAATCATCAAATTTGTCATTCTTTATTGATGCATAATATTCCATTGCCTATATATACCACATCTTTTTCATCCAGTCATCTGTCTTGGGGCATTTGGGTTGTTTGCAGGTCCTTGCAATTATAAATAGTGCTGTAATAAACATTCGAGCACAGTTTTCCTTTTGTACCCATATTGAGGTCTCCTTTGGTTAGATTCCCAGAAGAGCAATTGCTGGGTCAAATGGTAGTTCCATTTTCATTAGTTTGAGGGTCCTCCACACTGCTTTCCATAGTGGTTGGACCAGTTTACATTCCCACCAGCTGTGTAAAAGTGTTCCTTTCTTTCCACATCCACGCCAGCACTTGTTGTTGCCTATTTTTTGGATGTGGGCCATTCTTATTGGTGTAAGGTGGTATCTCATTGTGGTTTTCATTTGCATTTACCTTACTGCTAATGATGTTGAACAATTTTTCATGTGCCTGATGGCCATTTGGACTTCCTGTTTGGAGAAGTGTTTTTTAAATCTTCTCCCCATTTTTAAACTGGATTTTTTTGCTTTGTTTTTGTTAAGTTGTGTGAGTTCTTTGTGTATCTTTGTTATCAGACCCTATCACTTGTATGGAGGACAAAAATTTTTTCCCACTTGGTTGGGATTCTTTTTGTTTTTTCTTTTGTCTCTTTTGCTATATAGAGGTTTTTTAGTTTGATGTATTCCCAGCTGTTTATGTTTTCCTTCATTTTTTTGCCGTCTATAGATGTGGCCAAAAATGGATTTCTGAATTGTAACTCATGAAGGGTTTTACCCAGGTTTTCCTCTATGTATTTTATGGTTTCAGATTTTACGTCCAAGTCTTTTGTCCATTTTGAGTTGATTTTTGTACATGGTGTGAGGGAGGTATCTTGGTTCATTTTTTGCATGTCTTGATCCAGTTTTCCCAACACCATTTATTGAAGAGGCTATCCTTATTCCAATGTAAGTTTTTTACTCCTACAAAGCAGTTTTTCACCCAGACCCCTCTCCGTCATCCAGAGACAGAAGCAACAACTATCAGCTCCCCCTCTTACCTTTTAATTTTTCTTGATACTGGGGAAGAAGCCAATTGAGCAAACACTGATTGAGCACCATCTGTGTGCCAAGTGTTAGGCTCATGCAATTGGCCTCTTAAACGGCGATCAGGAGGGATTATTAACTATTTATTTGTAACAACTACTTAATAATATCAAAAAGATCCAAGCAATGCACTGAAGTACTTTGAATCATTTCAGCTAATTGTTTCAACAGTCTAATGAAATCAGGCCTAATATTACCTATGAAATTCCAAGATGTGAAAGAGTGTAAGGTTCATCGTGTTAGTAGGTGTTTGGACTCAGGGCCCAGGGTTCATGTGATTAACCCAATTAGAAAGGCTTGGTGAGGCAGGTCATTTTGTTACCTCGCTTTAGACAATATGGGGGCAAGTGGTGGCGCTTTCTGTCACTTTGTCAGAATCCAGCACTATCAGGGCTGACTTGTCAGTGCCAATAACTTTCTAAACTGGTTACGGCAGCAACAGAACAGGGGGGAATCTGGGAGAGGCAGCTCTTGCTCTGCGAACTCCAGGTAGGTTCATTTGCCCCTGCAGGCTCTAGCAGGACAATCTCTCCTGGGGGCTCTGCCCAGAGTAGGAACTTTGGAATCAGACCTTTGTTCTGCTACATCCTGGCCCAGTGACCCAGAGAGGTGCCTAGCTTCTTTGGGTCTCAGTTAGATTCTCTATGAAAAACTTACTATAACTCATCTTCATCTCTCTCCTGGTACTGAAGAGACCTGTTGTAGATACTTAAGGTAACAATACTAGCTCTAGTATCAGATGTCTGGGATTAGTTCCTTTTTCTATCAACTACTATCTATATAATCTTGGAAGTGACTTAAACTTTCTAGGCCCTATTATAGCCCCTTATCTGTGAAAACGGATTGTAAGGATACCCATGCTGTAGGGTGAAGTGAAGATTAAATGAGCCAAGTCATGCAAAACAACTGATTAAGTATCCAGCACATAGTAAGCACTCAATGAATGTTAGATATAAAAAGGAAGAAAAGCAATAAACTAATGTTTACATAACCTCTTCTGTTGGCCAGACCTAGTCCCAAATCTCCTGCAGGTCACAGGGTTCAGTGAGTAAAGACCCACAAACCAGTAAACTAGGAAGTAAAACTGACAATCTGAATAGTGATCATCTGGGATAGAAATAAACATGGTTAGCAGATAGAGAATAACAGGTGGATCTACTTTGTGCAGGCTGAGGGAAGTTTAAAGACTGGAAAATTCTGCATACTATAGTTACCCTTTTGAAAATTCATAATATTCATTAACATATTAAAGATGGTGAAATCTTCACTAAAGCAATAAAGAAATCCATTTAATTTTGTTTAACCTAGTTTTTTCCTGAATTGTTTTGACTGCAGACTGTTTCTCCCTGCAGAAGATCTTCTAATCATCTTTTGAAAATTAGTGTTCTGCTGAACACATCTCAGGGACCTGAACTAAGCTGATATTTCTGTGTAATTAGCTGTTTTCCACACCCTCGGCAGGAATCTTTCATTTGGTTATTCTGTAGACTATAATGACAATACTCGTGTCGAAAAATGCATTTCCAGGTGTTATATTCATCTGCTTTTCTTCAGGGTTGTTGATTCCATTGCTCACTCTTTGAATTTCTTTCTTGGTAGATTTCTTTATGTCTCTTTGTCAACAATCTAGTTTTATCTCTGTTTTCTTTTCTTTCTTTCTTTCTTTTTTTTTTTTGCAGAGATGTGTTAAAAGATCATTTTCAAGAGGCAGTGAATTCAGGTGGATTATGCAGTGGGTGTTACAGCATGGAGATTTGACAGCATTTTCCTGGAGCCAGATTGAGGCATCAGTACTGTGTGGTAAGAGCAAATGTCCTGATTAGAATTCAGAAGTGACAACAAGGCCGCCATGCCAGCTGGCAGAGAGGTCCTGGGCATTCCCTGTTGGCACCAGCAGGTAAGAGTGAGGAGAAAGGCAAAATTGCAAACCAGTGTCACTCTCCAAAATAAATGAGGTTAATCCATTGCTGCTCAGTATCAGAAGAGCACAAGGATCAGACACAGGATGACCTTGGGGCACCAGAAAATGTCCTTGTGCTCAAAATGTTCCATGCTTCAAACTCTAGAAAGGGAGTCAGAAATTCTAACACTGTGTCTGTTTTCAGAAGGGATAGATGCATTACAAGTATGTCCTGAAATCAAATTTATTCATGTACTGACACTGACATCATGCTAGCTCTCTGATTTAGCTTTTATACTCCCTGAGCTTCACTTTCCTCATCGATCACGTGGGACTATTGTAAAAAAATCCCATATGAATTTTTATTGTACAGATTCCTTACCTCCTTTATAAAATTTACACCTAGGTATTTCTTTTTGATTCAATTGTAAACAGGTTTTCTGGATTTCTTCCTCTGCTATCTTATTTACTTCTGTGATTTTTATAACCTGACTCTTTACTGTACAGACTTATTTTCAATTAGTTTTCTAGTAAGTCTTTAGGTTATTCTGTGTATAGTTTCTATGTCTAGGTATTAGGTTTTCTATGTATCATATCAGCTGCAAATAGAAATAGAAGAGGACTCAAAGAAATGAAAATAATTTGCCTGTTCACAGATTGTAAGAATTAGCGTTAATAATGGCCTTCTGCTCCAAAGCAATATACAGATTCAGTGCAATCTCTATAAAATTTCTGCGGTATTCTTCAAAGAAGTAGAACAAACTTTTCTGAAATTCATATGCTACCACAAAAACCCTTGAGTAGCCAAAACAATTCTGATGGGGGGAGGGGGGAATGAGGAAGAATGATAGAATCACACACAGAATTCAAACTAAAAAACACACAGACCAGAAATCAACCCATCCATGTATTATTGACAGTTACTCTACAACAAAGATGGCAAAAGTATACATTGCAGAAAGTCTCTCTAATCAATGGTAGCCTCAATTCTATAGTCATATTTCTATATGGGAAAACTGGAGAAAAAATGGGAAACTGGATTGTAACGTGCAAAAGAATGAAGCTAGACTCCTGTCTCATGCCGTAAGACACAGCAATTCCACTCCTAGGTATCTACTTGAGGAAAGCAGAAACACTAATTCAAAGGGAGGTATTCACCCCTACATCCACTGCAGCACTATTTACAATAGTCAAGTTATGGAAATAGCCTATGTGCCCAATGAGAAACAAATGGATTAGAAACATGTGGTATATATACACACAATGTACTAGTCAGCTATAAAAATAATAAAGTCTTGCCGTTGACAATATGGATGGGACTGGAAGGGACTGTACTAAGTGAAATAAGTTTAAAGGAGAAAGACGAATGCCAGATGATTTCACTGACATATGGAATCTAGAAAAGCAAAACAAAGTGTCAAATAAATAACAAACTCTAAAAATATGACTATAGAATTGAGGCTACTGGAGGGGGAGAGAGAAGGTAGGAGACAAAATGAGGAGGGTGCAGTGGATCACGATAGAGGATTGTGGGTGCCTTGGTGGTGGGTCTGGTGTGGTAATGTGCATTGAAGGTTGTGATCTCATACTCTAGATCATAGGCACTGTTGTAAATCAAGGTTACCTCAGTGAAACACACAGAAATAAACCTCATAAAAGGATTATGGGGTAAGGTGGCAGCAGTGCAATGGCAGCCACTTAGTAGGGTATTTTAGAATGTCATTTTCCTCCTCTGCCTCCTGTGAAGCAGTCAGCTGTTAAACATAGGATGAGTAATTTGCTCATTTAGTCCTATCAGAGTACTGAGGGCAATAGGCATGATAGAGAATAGAAAAAATGATCAGAAATTGACCTACAGGGAACCATATTAGCAGAAATAAGTCAGAAAGAAAAGGTCAGAAATCATATGGTCTCACCTATAGATAGGATATAGAAATAACAAACAAAAGGCCAAGAGAAAATCAATTAAGCTAACAACAGAACTGGGGTAAGCAGCTAGGGAGGGGGAAGGGGAAGTCAGGGAAGGGAGGAGCACAAGAAGATCAAGGTTCATGGGTGATGGGGTAGAGAGAGAACCCCAGAGAATGTGATGTAATACACACACATATACATAAATATGCAAACAGCAAAATGATTCATAAAAAGGAAAATAAATGAGGGGAAATAAAAGAGATAAGAATAAAAAATAAAATAAATTGCAGGAACACTAAGAAAAGTCTGGAGCATGAGGACATCAGGGTCTGCCTGTTACTGACTACAGATAACAATGTATGGGACCTTGGCAACACATGGAAAAGTAAATAAATGCAGAGAAGAAGATGCAAGGGCTCTCGGGAACACTTTGTCTCCCAGATACCATTGCCCAGAGTAAGCTGTGGCCTGCAATGCACTAAGAGACAACAACCAGCTGTGTGACTGGCAAAGGTTTTGCTCTGTGCCACAGGTGAGCCACCTGGGCAGAAGAACTTTCCATCTGTCTCCTTCCAAGGTTGCTAGAAGCATTGACAAAGAGTTTGCAGGCCAGAACTTAAAAGCATCCTTTTACTCAACTTCCTCATTCCGTGTTTAGGGAAATTGAGATATGGCAGACAGACTGGCCTACTCAGAGGGACAGGAGAACCTGAGAAAACTGGTTCTTGATGCAGTTTCCTCTCTCCACTGGACTTTCCACTACATGCCAGGAAATAATAGTGCTGAATGGGGAGAGCTTCCCTATCGAGCATTGGCATTCTGCCCTAGGAGCGATTCTGTCTGGGCATGATGTACAGAGCAAGTGGTGTATTTGATTTTAAGGAGCCATTTTAGAGATAGCTTTTGTTCCTCTTCTGTGCTCTTTCTTCTCTTTTGGAACATGGCGGTATCTCAGCCATGTGAGCTTGTAGGCTTCTTGCAGATGACGCCATACCCCAAGGAAGCAGGGCAGGAATCAGAAGGTAGCTGGGTCAGTCATCAGAGCAACATAGTGCTGGGGACCACCCTGCTTTACTCTGTGTGTGTGGTGTGAACACACATGTGCATGGTGTGTATGTTTATGGTTATGGTGCCCACCAGAGTCAAGCCAGCTTGGTGGTGAAGCCAAACTCTTTATAACTATAAGAGACCTACTTATTTTCTCTAGAATTTTCATTTCTTTATAATCCTGAGTAAAACTGTTGTTTTTAATGGATACGCTGTGCCAGGAGCTGTGATATTTCATGTGTACCAGGGAGCAGGTGTCCTCACCATTGTACAAAAGAGAAAACAGGCTGAGATTGGCAAGTAACTTGGGTGATGGGGAATCCAGACTTAGAGTTCTCTGAGTTGGGACAGTAAGTTCTTAAAACACAGATGTCTGTACAAAGTAAATGATATCATACCTACCACCTAGATATTGTGGGAAAATTATGTAAAAATTGAGACACATAGGAAGCATTCATTCTGTGGGAGCTACTATAATAATTCTTAGGTGAGATTGTTTTGTTTTATTTTCTGATTTTGTTTGTTTAATTAATTATACCTAGAAAAATAGTCTATAAATGGAACCAGGGTGAATTCCAGGAAGTATAGAAAATGCATTTGGATGGTAGGTAATTTTCCCTTTGCATTTCCTAGCAATGGAATGATGTTATTAATTACCAGAAATGTGCACATTCTAATTCGTCCAGAGGCCTCTCCCAGCGGCTTTTTTTTTACTGGGGATAGCAGGAAACATGTTCTTGCCCAGATTCATTAACAACTCACTGTGTGACTCTGGGAAAATCCTTCCATTTTCTGTATCATATATCTCATTTTTATAAAAAGAGATGGTTGAACTGGGTTATCTCCTCTGATTCCTCTGATAATTTGAAGCTCCCATAGGATGGACATATTCCCCGTGGAAGTCAATTTCAAGAAATCTCCATTCAGTGACTAAGCATATCTTTCTGTTACATACTACAATTTCAAAACATGTTAATTTCAAGATCTCTATTCATGACATGTTAATTTCAACATATCACCCATTAATTTTTCTCACCACATACACTGTGGTTACTCCTAAGTATTCCTTTAAGTTGTTTGAAGTAGAGAAATCTTCCAGAGAAAATCAAAGCATCATTAGTTTTCAGACTTGACTTCCTTTCCCAATTACATTTTGGTATGGCTACTACTAAAAACAAATCAGTATTTCCTGTCTCATGGTAAGACGAAGTGCTTAAAAGCTTTCAGGGTAACAAAAAAGTAGCCAGAACTCTTTGACATGCTGTGAATCCCTTGGGTGATGCTGGTTTGATCCCATCTTCATGTTTGGCCTAAGATTCCAAGGCTCATATAATGTGAATTTTGGGGTCAAACCAAAATGTCATCAGGGGTCAAGACAATCCTAGGGAAAAATACTTATCCAGAAGATTATAGGGAATTGGTGTTTTCAGCATCTAGCTGTACATAACCCAGTAACAACCTAGATTGAAATCAAGAACTCATGGGCAGAAGTGTTCCGAAAAGTCTAGGGAAGAACCCCCTACTGGCTAGTCACTTGTAGGCAGTGAACTTCTTGTCATTGTGAGAAAGTGTGTTAATGTAGATAACTTCTTAGTGATGGCGTTTGCAGAAGTTTAGGTGGAAGGTTGTCCTTTTGCCTTTTCTTCATAATAGGATTCAGGCTTTGTTAGCATTATTATTAATGAAACTACAGACTTTATTTGGATGCTGTTAGTTTTCTGCTAATGTCCTCTTTCTGCTATAGGATCTAGTTCAAGGAGCCCCAGTCCATGGCAATAGGAATTCTGCTCTTGCTTCTTTCCAGCTTGCATTCGTGTTCCTCTTCATTACTTCTACTAAGTGTATTGCATTTTAACCCATCAGTTCTTCATCTCAGTACTCACACACAGGAGGAGACACCAAAGATGTACCCCAACACCGGTGTGATCAATAAGCCTACAGCCAGCCACCCCCTCGAGTCTACAGCAGCTACAGTCTGCTCGTAGAGTGACAGTCAGTGGCTGACTTTGATGTGACTGCTCATTCAGATGCACAATGCCCCTCCTGTGAGAGAAGTGTCTGTCCTTTCTCTAAGTGTGCACAGCCCTGACTGTGTCATCTGAGAGCCCATATCCTTGATACCGTGGGAACAAGTTGAGTGTGAATCCAGTTCTGGTCCTTTTGGAGCTCAGCATGATACCTTGCAGAGATTCTGTTAGCTCAGACTGTTTAGACTCCTATCAGATTGTTTAGAGGGAAAAAAATGAGGGTACTTGGAATGATTTAATTACAAAGATTGCATTGACTTGCTCTGCTATTGATTTTATATATTCACGGAGTCTTTAAAGCGATTATTCTTGGAATGGGCAACCACTGCCACATTGATTTCTGTGAACTTCATGGTATCTGGAGAGGAGCCAATCTTGCTGGGCGGAATACTTTTGGAAATGAAATGACAGCCTTTCTAATGAGTTCTGAGAGAAGACTGACTATAGAGGAGCAAAGAGGGTTGTTGCTCAGAACAGATACTTGAAAGATAACCAGTGTGGCCCACTTCCTCTCTCTCCTGTTCTTCAGTTCTTGGGCATATAACTCCCCCCCTACCTATTCCAATTCTAGGAACTCTGGAGGCGAGAATGAGAGGATACCACAACACAGAAATAATCACTTAATCCTAATATCATTAGATTTGGACTTATATTTGTACATGAAAAGAAGTGCATGTACCAATTAAAAAGACAAACATAGCAGTGTTGTTTATCTCCTGATAGAGCATGAGTTATAATTCTCCACAATTGCTTTTATGTTTAGAAATAGATTCGTATAGCCAGAATTATATTTTAGAAATGGAGTCTATCTTCTGAGCAAATATTTTGTTTCTCTAAATATGTTCTAGGTTAGTAATTTGAAACACAGAAAATATATTTTTATGTGAAGATGATACTATATAGCAAGGTATATACACTTATAACAATAATACAGCAGCTCACCTCCCAATACTGTGTCTATGCAGGTGCCTCGCTCTCTATTTGTTTCCTCTTTCCCTTTCCTAATAAACCTGTCCTTTTAAAATGTAAATATATATATATATATATATGCAGTAATAAGCATATGTGGGAAGTAAATATTGATCAAGTGTCGAGTATTACATACCTTTTAAAAACATTGTAAGAAGGAATTTTTGATGATTTTTTGGGAAAGCACAGTACATATTGTGAAAAAAAGAGCTGCTTACACATTTTATTTACAGCATGTTATTTTTAATATAATCTTAATTCTGTAAAATATACAGAAAGGTACTTCATATATGACTTCAAATGGCAGGATTCCTAGTGACATCACTTCTCGAATAGAAGTATACTGACTACTATTGTGGGAAGTTGTGATAAAATCAGTACTAAATATCACAAATATTTATTGTGATGTGCCAAGTTTAAATGGGATCCATAGGTTTAAATTAGGGTGATTAGTTTGATTGGCTCAATTATTTAAGTGGTGGCCCATTATGGTTGTATTATATATGAATATTTGATCAAAGCTAGGCTTCTACCTCCCTGCCTCCCCACCAAAAAAGAAACTAAAAGTGCTTTTTTAAAAAAAGAATTCCTTAATTAGGTGTCTAGTCTAATCCGAAATGCAGTAAAATAAATACCTCCAAGTCTTTGGCATACAACAGCAAAACTTGTATCAGTCTGAAGTGGATGGGGAACTTTCCTAAGTGATACTTCTCCAGTCAGTGACTCAGGCTCCAGGCCTTTTCCAACCTGCTTTTCCACCACCTAGGAGTCTTTTACTTTAATTATGCAAAAAGCGATACACAAAGAGATCAAATAGAAAGTTCTCACATTCTTAATTGCCTAGCACTGGAAGCACCAGATTCCTTAGCTTTAACAATCAATCATATGACTTCTAAATGATGTTTGTTTCTGAATATTTGGAGAGGGTTAACAGACTGCCCCAAATCATAAGTGAATTGCTACATTTGAGCTGGAAGAGTTCTTTTGCTAAATGATGCTTGTTTCTGAATATTTGGAGAGAGTTAACAGACTGCCCCAAATCATAAGCGAATTGCTACATTTGAGCTGGAAGAGTTCTTTTGCAACAGGAGTGCATGAACTTATGTGACAGCTTAGTGCCATGAGGTCACCTGTGTTTCTGAGTTCCTGACCTAATTTTAGGTTCCACATGGGTTCCATTTCTTTAAGCCAGCAGTAATAATTGCGTAATTTCAAGACATGAATGTATTCTGACACCTCAGTATCCCTGAGACAGCCACCTTCCACATTCCTTTTACCACATTCACCCCCTAGCATCACTTCAAAACCTTCTTATTGAAATCCTTTCTTCCTTTGGACACTTTTCAAACTGTTTCATTTCTTTTGTAACACCCTCTCAGCTCTATAAATGGAATAGTCAATACATCACTAGCAGATAGTGATTGAACATGTCTTGCATGACATGTCTGAAAAACTGGTAGCAAAAAAGGATAAATTTCTTCATCTTGTTGAGTTCATCTTCCAGTTTAAAGAGACAATAAGAGAACCTAAATACCAATTTTTGCAATGTCAATGAGAAATATAAAACTAATAATAATAAATAAAATAAAATAAAATAAAACTAATAATAAAAAAACTAAAACTAATAAATTAAAAAAACTAAAAAATAGTAATAAAAATTAATAAAGACAGTTGGACTACTTTAGTTTGGGCAAAGGTTTTTTGTTTGTTTGTTTGTTTTAAGAAGGTTGTGTGGGCTGTCACTTGAATCTTCCCTTCCTCCGTGGTGTCATGTAATGTTCTTCTCATACTTGTATCTTTCCTTATGTACCTGTTATTTAATTTTGCCTTTACCTCCTATCCCAGTCTGTTAGAGCATATGTTTTTTGAGGCCAAGCACTAGGTCTTAGTTGTCCCTTACATTAAAATAACATTGAATTTTATTTACTTTTTATTGTTTGCTTGCATGCATGCACGCACACATATATAATCATTGATGCTCTACCATCACCTTACCACCTGTGTCCCATCTTAGTCTTTCGTGCCCTCCCCTGCCCCCATTCTCTTCCTCCTCCCCCTCTCTTTGATGTGACTGCTCATATGTTTTAGTTCTGGTGGCAGTTTTCAATTTTTCTTAAGCATTTGTTTGTTTTTCCTATATCCTTCAAATAAATGAGATCACCCCATATTTCTCTTTTTCTTTCTGGCTTATTTCCCCTGACATGATTCCTTCTAGCTCTATCCATGTTACTACAAACGACATAAGTCTGTCTTCTTTGACTGATAAGTAATATTCCATGGTGTAAATATACCACATCTTTTTCAGCCATTTGTCTGTTTGGGGCATTTGGGTTGTTTCCCTATCTTGGCTATTGTAAATAGTGCTGCAATAAACATGCTAGTAAAGGTGTCCTTATGGATGAGTGCTTTTGTGTCCTGTGGGTAGATTCCCAATGGTGGGATTGCTGGGTCAAATGGTAGTTTCACTTTCAGTTGTTTGAGGGTCCTCCATATAGACTTCCATAGAGGCTGGACCAGTTTGCACTCCCACAAACAGTGTAAGAGCATTCCTTTTTCTCTGCATCTGCATCATTTCTTTTTAAAATATGGGTCATTCTTACTGGTGTAAGATGGTATCTCAGTGTGGTTTTGACTTGCATTTCCTTGATTATTAGTGATGTGGAGCATTCTTTCATATGCCTATTGACCATGTGTATTTCCTCTTAGGAGAAGTGTCTTTTTAATTTGCTTACATAGATAATGCCTAGCATAGGGTCTAATATTTACTAGTTGGCCAATAAATGGAAATTCTTAGCTTATTAAGCAGATATGCACGTATACAGAGAGACTAAGTTTACAAACATGCTCTTGAATTGAAGAGAAATGAATTGCCTAAGTCTCATCAAAAGTAACTCACAGGTTTAAACAAGACAATTCCTCATATCTAGCTTGACAGTGAGTCAATCTCTCTGTGGCACCTCTCAAGTCAAATAGTATATTGAATGTCATCTCCAATTCTCCTGTATGTCACTCTGACTACACAGCTAACCTAGATGATTTCCTTGGAATCCAGGCACATTCCTTCATGAAATACACTGGCTGGGGCTCATGCTTAGAAGGAAAGGATAAATATATTCTCTCACAGACCATGACATCCTGTCAGGGACTAAAGATGGAGTAGACTGGAACTTTAGTTATTAGCCAACTTCTGCAATTCTGAACATAGGAGACTGTACGATTAGGTGCAATACCCTTGTCATTACAAGGCACATGATGTGATGCTGTTTTGGATTAGAGCAGAGCCTTTGATATGTCATTTATTCCTTCCAACACCTTTAGGGGCTTGATCTTTTTATTACCTTCATTCTGCTTGTGAAGGACTGATTCTTACGAAGCTAAGAAACTGGTCAGGATTACAAAATTGGTGATTATAGAGCCTTGCTTGGAGCATAGTCTTATTGCAGAGCCCTTGTGTGACCTCAGGACTTGTAGAGATATTATTCTGTAAACTCAGCATGGCTTCTCCTGTCTAAGGCAGAGAACTGCATTGCCCAGAATTCTCTCCTCTATGAGGTTCTGAGTTGGAGCCATGGGGTGAACTTGTGTGAAATTTGGGAAGAGGAAGTGGAGCAGAGACCACCCTCTCATAGATAGTGCATAAGAGGAATAAAATGCAAAGGTTCAGAGTAGGTCTTAGTCAGCTGACTCCTGCAGTTCTTCCATCTCTGCCCCCAATGGCAGCCTCAGACCCACTACCAGTTGTAGGTGAATTTCAAAGGAGCAGCAAGTCCACAGAAGCAGCATTTTCCCTGGCCTCTCCAGGAGGCACACCTTTGTGGTCCCATATTGACAGCCAGAGGAACACACAGCTTTGCCTGTGTTTCTGCAAGAGCTGGTTTGCACACCCTCACCACCCATCAGGTGGATAGCACTGCTGACTCTGACTCTCCAGTGCCTACCTCAACATTTTGATGTCCTACATCTGAACAGCAATTCTTCTGTGTTCTCATAGTGCTTGTAGGAAACTCTGTTGGCATGACTGAAGTAAGTGTGAAGAAGAAATGGTAATAAAAATAAAAAATGATCACACCACCTTTTCTTTTATGTTTTAGCCTCATGCTAAGGACTCTACCTGCATTTACTTGGAAATTATCCAGAGTCACTCTCACTTGAGGCATGAATGAGACGTTTTATTATGCTATTGTGAGTTATGGTGTGTAAGTTATGGTGGCCATTCTTTTAGCAAAAAAGGGGGGGCTGGTTCTATGAAAATTTATTTATGACCAAAGACATCAGCATAGTGACTACCAAATATGTAAAACTTTGGTGCTGATGGGCCTACCTGTTTAATTGCCTTCCTTAATCTCCCTAAAGTATTATTTTCATGAGCCATTAGTAACTTAACTCATATTAGTACATGTATCCATCATTTCCTGCAAGTACAAAGCATTCATCAGCACCCCTACATGATGACTCACCAGGTTGTTCTTGCCAAACCAGGGTTTGGTGTTTCAGACAGTTCCCATGTCACAATGAATGCTGGCTTCAAATTTCATTACACATATTTAAACATCTCTTTTCCCTTTGTGCTCCAGGTCCAGCTCTACAAGCTGTGTGATAAATATTGTTAGGCAAAAAATTAGACTTGCAAAGGGCAAGCTTTGTCATTGTTTCCTGAGGATGTCCACAAGCATTTCACTCAAGGATGATAAATGTATTGGTACCATCATTACCAATTCCTTGTGATTAGCTTAATGACCATGCCAGGCTGTGTCCTTCTCATACAGACACCCTGCTCCTGTCCCTCAAGAAATGGTCAGCCTCCATGTGTGGGGTGGTGCACCATAGCACAGCCTGAGGCAGATGGCCGCATGCAGCTTTTTCTCTGACCACTACCATTAGTCATGACTGTGAATGACAGGCCTTTCCAACTGTCAGTTTCCAGGAGGTACATGCCATGGTCACTTAAACATTCTGTGTGAGAAGTTAAAAAGCCTGTCTTACCAGAACAGCTGACCTTCATTTGACTTCACAGGGTAGACAGATGCGGGATCCAAGTTACTGGTTTTCATAGGCATAAAAGGGACCTATGATTCTGAGAGTAGGCACCTCACAACCCCACTTGAGGAAATAGTGTCATGAAGTGTCCCCTGTTCTCCAAGTGAATCTTGATCACCACAAGTCCATAGGTCCAAGAATTATCTCTCTATACAAAGAAAATAAAAGCTCAATAAATGGTAGGTGACTACATGGACAAAGGCAAAACTTTGTGAGGATCCACATGAGGGAGGACTCAGGTTTTTCTCCAAGGGAAATGACTTGGATCACAACACAGCAATAGGCAGAGTTCCAGAGGCTCAAGGAACAGGAAGTCTGTGTATGAACTATGTCTTCAGAGTCAGGTCTTCTATCCCTTTGTCTGCAGTGGAAGCATTACATGCAGGACTTCCTTTGCCCAGAGGTAGGTAGATGGTGGTAGCAAGACCCTACTCAACTGCTTATCTGACTTCTGAGTGCTTATCTGACTTCTGAGTGCAGATGAATGTACTGCCTCAGAGATGGGCATGTTTTCAGATAGAGGGATATGCATTTGGGAAGAAACCATGACTTACCCTGACCCTGTGTGACTGGAGGTGCATATTTACAAAACCCCTTTCTGTGACTCACTGTGGGATGTGGTCATAATAGTGAGTTCCTGTAGCATGCTATTCCGAGTCTTTGATGTCAGGTTGTCAGTAGGACATGGAGAGAAATGGAAAGTGGCAGTAATAATAATGATCATACTGCTGAAGAGGTGAGCATTTAAGTAGTGCTTAACGTATGCCTTCCATTCCTTATTAAAATTTAATCTTCATTCAGAAACAACTACTGTTTTTATTTCACAGATGAAAAACTAGGATTTATTCTTACTAAGGTTATTCAGAGCTTTTAATTTGCTCACTTGGCTGATCCTTTGCTTTCTAGGGAGAAAGGGATTATTTTCCTGACTAATTGAAAATCAATTGTCTCTACCAAGTCTTATAGAATAGCTGTTTTATATCTCCTTCAAAATCCATAAGAAAAAATGAATTGATGTTTATTAAATTCCTATCCAGTTTTTCTCAAATTCAGATTGCTTCCTTGGGTCATGTTGATCAATAGCCCAGTGGAGTAAAGATGTTTTTAAAGCCATAAAGATGAACACAGCATTATTTATAACAGCAACCACAGAGATATATGTATTAAATATCTTTGTGCTTAAAGCATTCATCATATTTCTAAATCTAAATTATCCAAGCAGCGTCATTAAGGAGGAAAACAAAATATTAAAAATTGAGGTGATTTCTGGAATGATACACATGGACTGTGTCAGGAAAAGGTCATTTTCTGGTCCTTTTATAAATGATGCTGTTTGGGAATTCTTCCCAGCATTGTTAGAGATGGATGCACGGTTTCGCTGCCAACTCTGTGATCAGCTGGGTGCATTTGCTCCCCAGTAAATAGTGGATTTAAGTAGGAGCTAGAAAATTCTGTCATCTTACCCTACACCTTTATTCCTAGCTGGTCATTGATGGGGAGAGCACAGCCTGTCCCTTGTCGTATGAGGCAGAGGGGGAAAAAAATAAAGCAAAGCAAAGAGGAGCGTGGAAGTACACCATGGAAGTGCCAAGACTAGCATATTTTGCAAGATTGGAGCTTCCCATAGAGTTTGATCAGCAAGATGACCCCCAGAAAACAACCCCCCCCCACTCTGCTGACCTCTTACCTGACCCAAAATGAGGTCTACTCAGAGAAATCATAAAAATCAGGGCCTTCTTAGCTTTCACTGGTGGCTCTGGGGACAATGCAGCATGACTAGATATAAGATTCTAGATCTGTGGTGGGCAACAGCTGGGCTCTCTTGGATCATTTCTCACAGATTTTGGGGACAGGATTCAGCTTTGTGATCCACTGGAGGACTCAGCCTTTCAGTCTTTTCTCCTTACCTTCTCAGGCTGGTGGTCTGTGTGCTTTCCTTCTTTCTGCTGGTGACATGCATTAGCTTTTTATGCAACCCCCAGCTCACTGTTGCAATCTGGTTTAATAACATCTCCCTGCAGGGCAAGACAGCAAAGTGAAGAGCAAAGTGTTACCCTGAAGGAGACCAGTCTCTAGATGACTGGACATTAAGATCCACTCTTGTGGGTTTTTGCTGTTTCTTCTCTTTCATCTCTGGGACATTTCTGTCAGATTTATTTTATCATGCTTTCTTTATTCCTGCCTGATTTTGTGAGATAAGCTTTGCATTTGGGCAAATGGTTTTCATGCTAATTTTCCCCCTCAGGCTACTTAGGGAATGTAGAAACCAATATTTGCTTTGCTTCGAGGTCCAGGAACAATGATAGGAACAATGATATTTCTGCAAAACACATTAGCTTCATTGACCCTCTTTCCTATTTCCTAGATGCTTGTTCCTATAAGCACATACCTAAGGAATTTGGAGGAATCAGATCCATTTTCTTTTTTTGCTCACTAGATACCCATCAGATATCTATAATCAAGTCTTCCTTTGACTTTGACAGAGAATGTCAGTTTGTTCTGGGAGAGTGGTGTCATTGATGACCTAGTGAGAGGTTTACCTCAAAGGCTCCTTGTTCCCTGACCGAGCCCTGTGATTGGGAGGCTGCCTGGCAGTGCCAGTGTGTCCAGAGGCAGAGCCCCACAGAGCTGCCTCCCTTTCCAGCTCTGCTCCCCACTGACCTACTGTGTACCAGTGCAGGCCCCCTAACCTCTCCCAAGGTTGGTGCTTTCAACAGTAAAAACATTATACTTTGGTCCTAGGGTTCAAAATTATATGATTTTACACCACAAAGTGCTTAGCACTGAACTCAGGGTAGATTAGAAAATTCATTACAGGGTAGATTTTATTAATGCAAAGGATTTTGAGAGGGCTGGGCCCATCTTCCACATTGTTATTGACAGAGACCCTGACTTCAAGACTTGTGTGAACCTGTCTTTGGATCTACATTTGCAGGAAATTAAATATCAGCTGCCCATAGGCATTGACTGGATCACTAAAGTCACAGCACAGTTGATTATTTTAACACAGAAAATTCTGCTACAAAATAGTACTTTTGGCCTTAGAGCTTTCCTCTGCCAGTTCTTAAATCACTTCTAATACCAATGTAGAGTGCCCTAAGTAATACTGTGGTATCTGTTCTGCCAGGCTATTTCCCCTCCATGTACCCTTTCTGTGCACCTACACACACACACACACACACACACACACACACACATATACACACACACTATAGTACATAACAATCAAATGGAATAAAAGTATGCAGAATATTTTGTAGCCCTTTATTTCCCCATTGGGTAAAACTGTCTTCCATATCAGTAAAGATTGTCCTGCCTAATTAATAACTGTAAGAGTGTAAAGTTGATTTTGTCAATTGTTTGAAATTTACTTCTACTTATTTTAAATATTCTAAATCATTTTTTGATATGGATCTTAAAACATCTATGCATTGCACATGTTGCCATTGTGTAAAAAATTTGTGTTGCTGCACATTTTTAAGGCTTTTTGTTGCATCTTGTTAAATTTTCCATTAGACGTTCTAGACCAATTTGTACTCCGCCAGGTAAATTCTGGTTTCCCCTCATTGTTGTCAACTGAGATTTAAGTAATTTTAAAGCTATTTGTAAATTCAAAAGATAAAAAATTATATATCAATCTTGCCTTGATTTCCATGTTGTTGAAATTTTTCACACATTTATTTTTTCGCTTAGTTAACTGCCTCTTCTAATTTTTTTCTTTATTAAAAATGGTAAGTGTTGTATGAAGATGAACTTAAAATTCCTCTTAAAACATTCTGTTGACTTTCAGGATTGAACCTCAGCTAACTGTTGTACTGATAATAGACAACGCCTTCTTCACAGCAGAAACTATACCTGGCAGAACATGGTGAACTTTGGAGACACCACATGTGCCAGAGATGTCTGAAGATGGTGAGAGAGAGGTCTTGTCATAAGAAGTGACAATTAAGGATTTAAATCCTCAATAGTATCATGAGATAATGAAAAAAGACCTTTCCATTCTAAGATGCAAAAGCTTATTATAGCTTACCTGTGGATGCTATCTGAACCAGTTCATGGAAATTTTTAAGAAATCTGAAAAGATGTTTATTATACTGAACACTAGTGTCATATTGAACACTAAGCTAATAGTCACAAAAGCAAACGCAGAAGGTCAGGGATTTATATAGGAAGATCCTATGTTATATGTGTGCAGTTTATGAGGACATGTGGTATACTGTGACATAAAGATGTGGACAAAGAATATGTAAGTAAGCAAATCTTATATAATTTTTCTTTCTGTATTACAATATCTGGTGCAGGAATAGTGACCATAGCCTCCGTCATACTTAAATTACCTCTTGATTTACCATCCAAAAGGAATCTCAGAAGAAAAAACCTGTTGTAAGGTAATGTGCCCAACCATATGAAGTATGGATTAAGGCTCATACATGTTCCCCTTCTTCACCCAAACAATTTAAAGTGACAAGTCCTGGTGTGTGAGTGAATGTATGTGGTTGCATGTACATATTTACAGGATCCTGCATGTGGGAAATTCCATGACTGTAGGGTATTGGTCCTACGACTTTATGAATCATGTAAACCTAGATGTTAACAATGAGAAGGCTGTCCTCTGGAATTTGAGAAATGTAGCTGCAATTGCATTTATTCCTCTGAAGATCCATGACCAGGTGAGATGCTTGTATAGTTCAAATGAAACAAGCCAGTCCTCCTACACACACACACACACACACACACACACAAGCAAGGACCAGCACACACCCTTCTGTAAAGGCTCTGATTTTTCCAGGCAATTCTCATCTTACTCACCTTTCTTGGAAGTATACAGGACACAGATATTATACCCTTTATGACCTTACTCTTCAGACACACTTCATAACCCTAAAGTACTTCTCAGAGTTCAAAGAGCAGCATAGAGTCAGCTTATGCTTCAGAGCCTGACAGATTAAGATCCACTCTGGCCTCTCCTACTGAAGCTGGGACCCCAATATGGGCAATATTGAAACAGGGACCCCTGTATATGTGGTATTAAAATTTAGGCACTGATGCCATTAACTGTATCTGAAAAACACAGAGGTAAAAGAAGCCTAAACAGGATAAGGGTACTTTTACTTTGTTGCAAATCCCAAGAAGGGAAGAAAAAATTTATCACCCAGACGGTATGTAGAGGGAAACTGGAGCCTTTGGCTTTTAGAGAGAAAAAAAAGAGACAAAGAGGAAAGGGGCAATGACAGGAGAGAGAGACTGTTGAGGAGAAGAGAGATGAGAATGACAGGTGGGTAAAGAGTAATCCAAGTGACCAGGCTGGTCAAAACCCTCCTGGAAGAGTGAGTTGGTGGTGGCAAGGAGCCATGGTGGCCAGTAGAAGAGTGGCTGGTGTGGAGAGTGTGGCACTGCAGCAAGGTGGCTTAGTGAGCTAGTACCAGGAGATAGCCAGAGATTTGGAAAACTGGTTTGGAATCAGAATTTTATTGAAGTGGTTTGAAGAACCTTGGTGAAGCAGAGCAGCTAAGAATGCTGAGAAAGAAGACGCAAAGAGAAGACACTGGAGAAAGACTGAAATTTGCAGGGTGCCTGCCACAGGTTTGGAGGGGCAAAGAACACCATAACCCTTTTGGGACTAAAAATGGTGACTGGGGTAAGATAACTGGCCACTTGTGACTTTAAAGACTTTTTGTTTTCCCTGTTAATACTGCCTTGTATATAAAACCCTGAATTGCATTTGACTGGCAACTGCTACACGTGGGTGGTATAAACCTGAGGGAAACTGGGTAACAGAAGCCACATTTTAAAAGTGGCTTGTTGGTTGCAGGCTTCATCCCCTTTTGACCCAATTTCACTACTGTATAGGTCTGGGACCTTAAAAAAGTTATCATAGCAAAAAGAACCCAAAAAGAGAATTGCCTTCCCAAGGAGTATGTATTAAATGTAAAATGATGTACAAAGAATTTACCAAGATGGTAGTTGGAAGCTCTTATTACCATATAGTTGCTTCTAAAACTCTTTAAGCCAAGAGGGTCTGCAGAAATGAGGAATACTGATTTTGAACTTCCTGTGAAAAAGGAAGTGAAAGAAGGCAGGCACTTGTTCCATTTAATGAGTAAAGTTGCTAGGCAGCTCCATAGATTCTTTCCCTCAGCTCCTTTCTATTGCTACCAGCTGGTTCTCAAAACAAGTACATATACGTATTTTAATTTCCACTTAAAAACTGCACAATGGAATATGCTGGGAGCCTTGGGGCTCCCAGTTAACCATAGTTTAACTTACATTGTTTTATTTGATATAAAATATGTAAAGAGAGCTGCTTCATTTTCCTACTCATTGATGGAATCCTCACAACCTGTCCAACCTTTGAGGTATTTCAGGCTGACTGGATGATAGTTTTTTCTCACCTAAAATTAGACTGCTTGCCACCCTGGTATTAGCAGAAAGTTCTTAAGACTGAGGACACTAATCAAAGCGCAATGTCTTTTTTGATAGTGCTCCTGTCTAATATGCATTCATATTCTTGAAAGATTGAGAACTGAATAATTAACTGACTATATTTAGTACTGAAGATTTGCTACTGACATCTACATTTTACAAATTTTAAAAAGCAATAAATATTTTTCTGATAACTATAATAGAGACAAATGCATCACTTTCTTAAAATCCAATAATTTATCAAAAATATTAAAATTAAGGCATAGGAATTATATGCAGAAAATTAAAACAAAATACTGGGAAAATTAAGCAGAATAAAAATTTCATGGGTAAATGTAGGCCTTAAACAGGAAGCCACTATAAAGTCATTCATTCTCTTTACAATTTTGATAATTTTATTGTAATTTGAAAAAATGACTAGTATTTTGATGGACATTTAAATATGATTCTACAAGCAACATATTTAAAATAAAATTAAGCTCTACTCAAAACATGCTACAAAAGAATTGTGAAGTTAGGCTTGTCCTGAGAGATAAATTACTAATGTAGCAAGATATCAAAATAAGAGGGAAAAGAATTAATGTTTGTGAAAAAGAACAGAGAACTCTGCAACAGGTTCAGCTGTAATATTATATAGAGTATTAATATATGTAAGGATAGACCAGGTCAAGGGGCACATTTTATTCTTTTCAATAAACAGAATTAATATTTGCCTACATTTAAAATATGTATCTTTATTTCAAATTATTCACCAAAATGAATATTAAGAAATTAATGTAAAATATAAAACCTTGGAAGAACAAAAGCAAAATATACATGAATATCTGTATGACAAAATACTAAGTATAAGAGCAAAAGAAGAAATAGGGGGAATACATGCTAATGTGGAAAAATTTAAAGCTTCAACACACTGAAAAGTTTGGAAGCAGGAAAAATAACTTGCAGCATTTACAACAGAGGGTTAATATTTTATATATAAAGATATAAATCAATATGAAGGTGATACCTCTGTAGAAAGGTAATATACATGCCTTCTCACATGAGAAGCAACATAAGCAGACAAGTTTAAAAAAAACTTTTACTGTAATCAAGAAAATGAAAACCATTATCTGTCATTTTGCTTGTTTTCTAGCAGGATGTTTTTCATTGTAAATTAAGGAAAACCTGACTAAGTGGAGCTCAGAAAATCAGAACATTTATGACCTCATGAGTCTGGTCTCAGCTTGGTTCCTGCTAGGTATGTAGTGACTCACCAAGCGGTCCAGGACCCATCTTCTAAACTCCTCCCTACCCCAGTCACCCTCTGCACCTCTTGTCCCCATGCACCACGATCATGTTGCATGCAGCTCCTTTCAACATAGTCCCTTGCACTTCAATAGAGGGAAAATGGACAGTCTCCTCTTCCATGTCTGTGCCAATCAAAAATGAGGCCATTAGACGTGCTCAAGGAGATGCCCCTTCAGGATCCACTGACAGAACTGTGTCATGCACCATGACTGACCTAGGCACAAAATGACCACTGTTGACTTAAAACTTAAAATAGCTAAGATTTACCCATGGTGGCTAGAGTTAAATCGTGAGTGCTGCTGTGAGAGTGTCAGTAAGTGCAAATTTCCCAGGTAGGGCATACCACAAGAATTAGAATCATGCACACCCTATTAACCCACAGTCTTCATTCTTCCTGAAAAAAAATACCCATGAGTGGGTGCACACAGATAGTACAAAGGTTGTTCATCACTTAGTTGCTTATAAGAATAAAAGAATCAGAAACAAGCCATGAGCACACAGCTAAGAGGCGGGACGAATGAGGACACCATTACAAGGGGGAGCAACATGGGCTCATCAAGAGTGTCTTTTTAACCACCTACTTCTATCAACATATATTCATTTGACTAGGTGGGGGGAAGCATGCCAAAATATGACTCCAGCTTTTGAATAAATATGTCAAAGTGTGGGAGGATATATTACTAGTGATCTGACACTTTCTGTGGTATATTTGTTATTTGTATTTCTTCCTCCTCTTACAGCTGAGGTAAAGGACTGATACTTATATTAGCCTGAGATGTTTGCCTCCATGAGGAAGAGAGTCCAACTCTGAGTTGCTGGCTCCTGTTCCGAGAGCCTGTGAGGACCTGGAAGTCCAGAAGAGCCCGTCACATGCATGCTCAGGAACAACTCTGGCTTCCTCAGTGATGTCTCTCCCTCATGAGTTATTTCAGTGCAATTAGCACTGTGGCTATTGGCTGGCTTTTGTTTTTGTTTCATTTTTGAGAAGACATTGGCTTACATCTCTGTTATGATTCAGAGGTACAGGCTCACACCTCTCCTGAGGCCTATTATCACATCCTACTATCACATCACATCATTGGGGGAAGTCATCTTCCCCCAAGCATTATTGACATAAAAATAAAACCATGTCACAGCACAAGTTTGGAAGAACTCTGAAAGTACTATGATCTGTAGACTCCTGCTTTCTTGGGGGAAAAAAAAAATCAATCATATTAAAAGGAATCCCAGTATATGTTTCCTGCCCAAAACTCTCTAAAAGTTAAAATTGATGTTCCTTCTTACTTGTTTTCAAGTCTTTTTTTTTTTTTTTAAGAGACTAGATCTCACTATGTTGCCCAGGGTAGTCCCGAACCAAGGTAAGTCCTAACCTAAGCCTCCCGGGTAGTGGGGATTACAGGCACGAGCCACCATGCCCAACTATCTATTTTTTTTGAGACTAGGTCTCTTTATGTTGCCCAGGGTAGTCTCAAACCCACAGACTCAAATGATTCCTAACCTCCACCTCCCAAATAGCTGGGATTATAGGTGTGCGCCACTGCACCCAGCTTGTTTTCAAGTCTTAAGGCTTATTTCTTTCACATTATAAAAGTAACATCTAAATATTTTTTTAAATTTCACTTAAATTATTTTTTATTTGAAAAATTCATTTTATTGATTTGTCACATTTGTGCATTAATTGATCCCTCCTCTTCCCTCCTTATTCCCCCTCCGTATTCCCCCTCCAGTCACTCCATCTCCCATTTTTCTGCCATTTGTTGGTTGGTTAAGTTGATGTTCAGTTATTGGTTGTTTGGCCCATTGTTCTCTTCCGATATCTGGTAAATGTGTTTTTTTTTGCATATATATGCATATTTATATTTATATTACATTAGTCTATTATTGTGTACCCCGGGGCTTTCCCACTTCACTAACATTTGTTAACTATCCTGATCTTTTGTGCTCTTCACCTCTCCCACCTTCTTCCCCCTCCTCCTCTCTCGCTCCATGGTTCAGTCCCATTGGTTGTTTTCATTTTTTCTTATTTGTTTGTTTGCTTTTCCCTATATCCATCATATATGTGAGACTATCCTGTACTTCTCTTTTTCTTTTTGACATTTCTGCTAATATGAGTCTTTCTCGTTCCATCCAGGTTGCTGCAAATGACATGTGTTTGTCCTCCTTGATGGATGTGTAGTATTCCATTGTGTATATGTACCACATTTTTTTTTAGCCAATCATCAGTTTGGGGGCATTTGGTTTGTTTCCAATTCTTTGCAACTGTAAACAGGGTTGCAACGAACATGCGTGTACATGTGTCCTTTTGAATTAATGTTTTCATGTCCTCTGGGTAGATTCCTAGTAGTGGGATTGCTGGGTCGAATGGTAAGTCCACTTTGAATTGTTTGAGGGTCCTCCACACAGTCTTCCATAGTGGCAGAACCAGTTTGCACTCCCACCAGCAGTGTAAGAGAGTTCCTTTTTCTCCACATCCGTGCCAACATTTGTTGTCTGTTTAATTTATATGGGCCATTCTTACTGGTGTAAGATGGTATCTCAGTGTGGTTTTAATTTGAATTTCCCTGATTATTAGTGATGTGGAGCATTTTTTCATATGCCTATTAGCCATCTATATCTCCTCTTTGGTGAAGTGTCTTTTTAGTTCTCCCCATTTTTTGAGTGGGTTTTTTGCTTTGTTTTTGTTGAACTGTAGGAGCTCTTTGTGGATCTTTGTTATCAGACCCTTGTCACTTGTCTGGAGGGCAAAAATTTTCTCCCAGTCGGTTGGGTTTCTTTTTGTTTTGTTTATTGTCTCTATTGCTGAACAGAAACTTTTTAGTTTTATATAGTCCCAGCTGTTTATGTTTTCCTTCATTTTTTTTGCCAGCCGTAGTTGTTTCCCCAAATGGATTTCTGAAGTGAAATTCATGAAAGGTTTTTCCCAGGTTTTCTTCTATGTATTTTATGGTTGCAGGTCTCACTTCCAGGTCCTTTATCCATTTTGAGTTAATTTTTGTACAGGGTGTAAGGGTGTTATCCTGGTCCATTTTTTTATACGTTTTGATTCAGTTTTCCCAGCACCATTTACTGAAGAGGCTATCCTTGTTCCAAGGTATGTTTTTTGCCCCGTTGTCAAAGATTAATTGACCATATATATGTAGTTTAATTTTGGGTATTCAATTCTGATCCATTGGTCTATTTGTCTGTTTTTGTACCAGTACCATGCTGTTTTAAGTATAATGGCTTTGTAGTACAGTTTGAAGTCTGGAAGAGTAATACCTCCATTCTCTCTTCTGTATTCAGGGTCTTTTGTTGTTCCATATGCATTTCAGTAATTTTTGTTCTACCTCTTTAAAATATGTCATTGGGATCTTTATTGGAATTGCATTGAATCTGTAGATGGCCTTTGGTAGTATGGCCATTTTGATAATGTTGATTTTTCCAATCCATGAACAGGGAATGTCTTTCCATTTTTTTACATCATCTTCTGTTTCTTTTAAGAATGTTTTATACTTTTCTTTGTATAGGTCTTTTACGTATTTGTTAGGTTAATTCCCAAGTATTTGATTTTCTTTGGTGCAATAGTAAATGGGTGTTTTTTTCTAATTTCTTCTTCTGATTGAATCTTTGCATATATGAATGCTGTTGATTTTTGTGTGTTGATTTTTGTATCCAGCTACTTTACCAAATCGTTTTATTATTTCAATCAGCTTTTCTGTCGATTTTTCTGGGTTCTCTACATAGAGAATCATATATCATCCGCATATAATGATAACTTTATTTCTTCGTTCTCTATTCGAATTCCTTTTATGTCTTTTTCTTGTCTTATTGCCCTAGCTAGGACTTCCAGAACTATGTTGAAAAGGAGTGGCGACAGTGGGCATCCTTGCCTGGTCCAGACCTTAATTGAAATGGTTTCAGTTTTTCCCCATTGAGGATATTTGCTGTGGGCTTGTCATATATAGATTTTATTATGTTCAGGTATGTTCCTTTTATACCAATTTTTTCCAGGGCTTTAATCATGAAAGAATGCTGAACTTTATCGAGTGCTTTTTCCTCATCTATTGATAGGATCATATGGTTTTTTGTTTTTCTCTTTGTTGATGTGGTGGATTATGTTGATTGATTTTCGAATGTTGAACCATCCCTGTGCCCCTGGGATGAATCCCACTTGGTCATGATGGATGATCCTTTTTATGCAATGTTGGATTTGGTTTGCCAGGATTTTGTTTAGAACTTTTGCAACTGTGTTAGGGAGATTGGTCTGTAGTTCTCTTTCTCTGCACTATCTCTATTTGGTTTTGGAATTAGTGTAATGTTTGCTTCATAGAAGGTATTTGGTAGCTTCCCTTCTTTCTCAATTTTTTGAAAGAGTTTTAATATTACCGGTGTTAGTTCCTCTTTGAATGTTTGGTAGAACTCGTTTGTAAAACCATCAGGACCTGGGCTCTTGTTTTTAGGGAGAGTTCTGATGACGGTCTCAATTTCACTGCTTGTGATTGATCTGTTTAAGTTTTCTATTTCTTCTTTGGTCAATTTTTGATGACTGTATTGTTCCAGGAATTTGTCCATCTCTTCCAGGTTGCTGTATTTGTTTGCATATAGATGCTCATAGTAGTCTCTAATTATCTTTTGGATTTCTGCTGGGTCTGTTATAATATCTCCCTTTTCATTTATGATCCTGTTTATTTGAGTTTTCACTCTTCTTTTTTCTTCTAAGCCTTGCCAGGGGGTTACCAATTTTATTTATTTTTTCAAAGAACATGCTTTTGTTTTTGTTTATCTTCTCGATGGTCTTTTTGGTTTCTATTTCATTAATCTCCACTTTTATTTTTGTTATTTCTTGTCTTCTGCTGGGTTTTGGATTTTTTTGTTGCTCTTTTTCTAAGTCCTCAAGTTGGGAGATTAGAGTATTTCTTTGGGCTGTTTCAATTCTTTTTGTTTGGGCCTGTATTGCTATGAACTTTCCTTGTAGTACTGCTTTTGCTGCGTCCCACACATTTTGGAACCTTGTGTCATCGTTGTCATTTGCCTCCATGTAGGCTTTAATTTCTTCTTTGATTTCCTGTTTTACTCAGTGATCTTCCAGAAGTCTGTTGTTCAGTCTCCATGTAGTGTTTGCTCTCCTTATTTTCTTTTGATTGTTTATTTCTAATTTAATGCCTTTATGATCAGAGAAAAAGGTTGGTATTATTTTAATCTTTGTGTATTTGTTTTGGTTTGTCTTGTGGCCTAATATATGATCAATTTTAGAGAATGAACCATGTGCATTTGAAAACAAAGTGTATTCTTTTCCATGAGAGTGTAGTGTCCTGTATATATCTATTAAGTCCATTTGGTCTAGCTCTTCCTTTAAAGCTTTTGTTTCTTTGTGTAGTTGCTGTTTTGTTGATCTGTCTTTTGTTGAGAGTTAAAATCTCCTACCACGTATGTATTCTCATCAATATTTGATTTCAGTTCTACTAGTTGTTGTTTTATGAATTTTGGTGCTCCTTCATTAGGTGCATATATGTTGATTATTGTTATGCCTTTTTGGTGGAGTGACCCTTTAACCATTATGTAGTGGCCATCTTTATCTTTTGGCCATCTTTATCTTTTGTCACTTTTGTTAATTTGAAGTCTGCTCTGTCTGATACAAGAATGGCAACTCCTGCTTTCTTGTGGGGGCCATTTGCTTGTAGTGTAGTTTTCCAGCCCTGCACCTTCAGTCTATGCTTATCCTTAGCGATCAGGTGTGTTTCTTGGAGGTAGCAGAATGTTGGGTTCTGTTTTCTGATCCAGTCTGCAACTCTTTGTCTTTTGATTGCTAAGTTTAGACCATTGACATTTAGGGTGATTATTGATATTTGCAATTCTAATGGTTTCCTGGTGGTCATTTGGGGTTTATTTTGCGTTTTTGTTTTGTATATTTGTTCTTTTTATGGTTTTGATCTTGAGGCCTCCTGCAAAAATTTCTTGGAGTGGGGATTTAGTGGTAGCAAATTTCTGGAGACTTTGCTTGTCGGAGAAGGTTCTAATTTTTCCTTCGTAGAGGAAGGATAACTTTGCAGGGTAGAGTATTCTTGGCTGACACATTTTTTCTTGGAGTTTTTTGTAGATGTGACTCCATTCTCTCCTTGCCTGGAGTGACTCTTCAGAAAAATCTGAGGTCAGTCTAATGGATTTTCCTTTGTAGGTTATCTGTTTCTTTTCTCTAGCCATTCTCATTATTTTTTCCTTATCTTGGGTTCTTGGAAGTTTTACGATGATGTGTCTCACTGTGGCTTTTCTTTCATTAAAGTAGTTTGGTGTCCTTTTGGCTTCCTGTATGTCTATTTTCATTTCTTTCTTCAGATTTGGGAAGTTCTCTTCTATTATTATATTGAAAAGCCTTTCAGTTCCCATAACACTCTCCTCTCCTTCTGGGATTCCTATTACTCTTGTGTTTTTGTTCTTTAAGGAATCTGACATATCTCTGAGCTTGACTTCAGTCCTCCTACTTCTCTCTCTCTCTCTCTTTTTCTTTCTTTTTCCTCTCTATTTCTGTATCGTCAAGTGTGCTGATTCGTTCCTCTATTTCATCTATTCTGCTGCCATGGCTTTTCTGTGTATTTTTGAGCTCATCTATTGCAACCTTTAAATCTTGAGTCTCTTTCAATTTCAGTTTTAGGGATTCATTTTCATTCTTTAGCTCATTGATTAAGTTATACATATTGATGCTTTCTTTTTTATATGTTTCTACTTCTTCCCTTAGTGCATTAAATGCTTCTATCATACTGTTGTCCTTTTTTTTTCTAACTCTTCTCTTAATTGTTGGAGTGCATTTAACATGTTGATGCTGGAATGTTTTTCTGATATAGACATCATTTCTTTGATGTTTTTCGGAGATTGTCCTTTCTTTGTTGGTGATGGATTATTTCCTGTAGGGCTTGCTTGCATGTTTAAAGTTTTTCTCCTTACTGTGTTTTGCTTTCTAACGTGTTCTGGGTGGGGGGGAGGGTGGTTGGGTTCCCTCAGGAACCTGGCTGCAGGGTTGGCTCCCAGGGATGGTGGAACAGGCGGCGCAGTGATGGGTCCCTCCCAGAGGCCTGGAGCCCGCTCACTTAAATTTTTTGTTACATTTTTAGTGGTTACTTTAGGGTTTTCATGTAAGTTTGCAGACTATTCTTCAGATTTGTATTAGCTCATTTTCAGTATGCATATAAATGTATCAAGCTCTATCCTGTCCCCTCCCACACCCACTTTTGTGGTAGTATCTTAGGCACTTCGGCATATTACATCTTTTAGTGTTATAGACCCAGTAAAACATTTTAATTACTGCCTTCTATCTTTGTAATGTCCTTGACCCAGTACAGCTTTGTGCAAAGGTCTTATGTGTAGTAAATTTCTGTATGGGATGGGTCCAGTGTGACATCATATACGTACTATGCAGTTGTTCCCCTCCCCCCCACTACCTTCCCATATGTCCCCTGTCCCTTTCCTTCCCACCTCCCTCTGAACCTCAAGCCCTCAAGATGTTTGTTGATGTCTAGTCAGTTTTAAAAGTATTTTACCTTGTTGACTTGTCTGTTACATGAAGATTTTTATCATTCTTACTTGTTTTGCTGTACCTGATTCAAATCCCCTCTATTTTGTGCGAAATCGCTGCATCGCATTCTTTCTGATGGCTATCTAACTCTCCATGCTGTTTTTTAAATCAGTTGTCAAAAGAAAAATATGCACTTGTACCATTTTTTTGGTAATTCTTATGAATAGTTCTTTTACTAGTGTTGTTTATTTTATCATGCAAATCTAAGTTATTGTTTGGGAGCACATCCTTCCAGCCTGAAGAACGTCCTTTAGTATTTCTTCAAAGGTCTGCCTGCTAGCACCTAGCACACCTCTCTGTGTTTGTTACCTAAGATAGCATTTCAACTTCATTTGTAAGAGATTGCCTTGAAGTATCTAGGGTTCTTGTCTGGTGTTTTTAAATATACATTGAGAATGTGAATGCTCCCCCACTGTCGTCTGGTCCTCACCGTTTCTGCTGTCAGATCAGCTTCTATTCTTCTGGAGGTTTCCTTGCAAGTAATGAGTCACTTCCCTGTTGTTTTCAAGATTTTCTCCTTGCCTTTTAGTCTAGAGTCTTTCTCTGCAATGTCTGTGGGTCTCTTTGATTCTGTTCTACTTGCAATTCATTGAACTCCTGGATATGTCAGTTACTATTTTTCATAAATGTGGGAACATTTTTGCTGTTAGTTTTCTGGATGCTTTCTCTGCTCACTCTACTCTCTTCTCTCTTCAAGTGCTCCCTGTACACAGGTGCTGGGATGCTGGATGGTGTTGCGCATGTCTCTGAAACTCTTCGTGCCATTTCATCACCCTTTCTTCACTCTACCCTTCACTGTGCAGTCTCTATTGACCTGACTCTGTGTTTGCTAGTTCTTTGTTCTGCCAGTTAAATTCTACTTTGAATCCCTCTAGTGATTTTTTGAAATGTTTAGATATTATTCTCTACACCGTCCAGTGTCCCTGCACCTGTGCACAGGGAGCACTTGAAGAGAGAAGAGAAATTGCTCTTTTATAAGTTAGGTCTCTTTATTGACCTTCCTATATGCAACATGTCTGCTTTTACTTCTTTAATCATGCTTTTCTTTAGTTCTGTCACACGTTTAGAAATGGCTGTTTGAAATCATCTTCCACTCAACCTGATATCTGGTCACACAAAGTTACTGTATTACCTGATTTTCCCTCAAAATAGCTACCTTGGGACTGGTATGCCTCCCCTGGGACTTATATTGTTATTTGCTTGTTCGTGCTTTAGTGAGTGACTGGCTTATCCGCCTCTCTCTCCACTCCCAGGCCTGCACACACACCCTCTGATTGAGGGGTAGTGCTCTCCGTGGGGGCAGTGTGGGGTCTGCTCATCATCACCCTGGGATGACAGTGTGATTGATAGGGCACACACTCTCTCTCTCTCTCTCTCTCTCTCTCTCTCTCTCTCTCTCTTTCTCTCCTTGCTGGCCACATTCACATATGCATTCCATTCATTACTCTACTGTTTTCAGCAATGAACTGGGCCAAGATTGCTCTATAGACAAAGCCAGTCATGTTGTTCATGATAGAAGAAAGAGCTTCTGGGGCTGGTGTTTGATACTTGTTCTGTCCTCAGAAGTGCTCGGCTGTTCCATGGTTGTCTACTACAAACCAGCTACCCTAAAGTTCAGGCATACCTTTATTGCCTCTCTGCTTCTCCTCCCAGCTCCATCATCACAGTCTCCTCTGTCCCCGAGAACCCTTAGAGTGCCCTCTAACTTTACTCTGTGTGCAGTGAGATCAGTTTCTCTGCAGAGAGATTATGAGTTTGTGCCCTTTAGGCAGATTTTTTCTTGGACTCTGGAGTTGGTGTTGGGGGTAGTGACAAGCTGCTATAAAAACTGAGTGCTCAGTGGGAGAGAGGGGGTGTCAGCAGCCTTGGTCCACTCAACTTCCCTCCCCAGCATGGAGCCACCACCTCATGAACCAGTCAGGGTCATAAAGGTATCAGGATCTCAGCATCCTGAGCCTGGATAGACCCTCCATCCCACAGGGGGCCACCGGCTAGACGAAGGAAACTCTCCCTCCCGGATGCACTCAAGTAAGCCTCAGTCTCAGTCATCCATAGTGTGGAGCATGATGAGAAATGCTGAAACCTTGACCCTCCTATGACTGGGAGCTTGGGGAGAGGAGCCCGAGCTCTGAGGACCACTGTCAGGCATGGTTTCCACCTTGTTGAGGTGAGAAGTGGGGTGGGGGAATATTCTTGATTTAAATAGTGGAGAATCTTATCCTTGTTCCCATAGTTTTCTAAATATTCTTGACTTTTTCTTCACTTGCTTTTTGCACTTTGGGTTGTTTACGGGGTCTTTAAGTTGTTGGTTCTAGGGAATTCTCAACAGTTACCTGGGGAAGCAGGTCCATGGAGCTCCTCAGCCATCAAGCTGAAAATTTCAGATTTTAAACTTTAAATGCTTCCACATTTTAAATTCTAAGAGTATAAACAAAGGAGTTGAACCTCACTATCACAAAACAGACCCTGTCTTTCCTATACTTTTAAACACATAGAGATCATCAACTTTTTTTTTTATATTGAGTTGACTTTTCTCATTTTATAAAGCTATTTTTTAAATAGCATTTATGTTTATAGTTTTTCTCACTGCCAGGTAGGCTAAAACATCTGATTCTTCCTGCAAACATCAAATAAAAACATTTTCACCCTTGAATTACTTCAGAGGAGATTTTTTAAAGTTCATGTTATTTAATATTTTTAGAACTCTTGGCCACCAACCTGGTATTTCATTGAATCATGTAATATGTTTTTCTGACATTTTTACCCAAATAACCAATGAGGTCAGTAGGCGTAATCTGTACACCCACTGCTACTATTTTATAGTCAGTCAACTGTTGCTAGGTTCAAGGTAACAGATTTGAATCTATCTGTAACACTGATTGAATTGAAACTAGTTGAATTAACACTTGAATACCTGTTTGCTTCCACTAGAGTTCGGAGCAGGACAACGGCCATGATTACTGAGAAAAGCAGGCCAGGTTCCATAAGCACTTTCACCCTTAGTTTATGTCCCATTTTCAGGTCAGGAGGCATCCACTGATGTTCTTCCCCGGGTTAGGGTCTCCTGTCCCACTCCCTGGCCTACCATGTCAATTCTAATTATGGGGATTTTCAAAGTGAAATACTTTTTCTTTTAATTCCAGTTGGTTCTGTTACAGGTAATTTCCACCAACCCTCACATGGAGGGACAGCGCTAAGTACCACTGACCAATCACATCATCTGACTGTATTGACACTGATTTTCTTTTCGGCTAGCCAATTGTGCTGGACATTGATTTTCTAATTGTTCGCTACTAGGAGAGAACCATGGCAGTCATGTTGACATTCTGCAAAAAAGGATTTTCTCATAACTAATAAATTAAAATTTTATTTCATCAAATATCTGTTTTCAGATCAAATTCGTACCCATCCCAATCAGTAAGAATGACAATTTTAAGAGGTTCGTAGCTGTATACCCACAGATCATCTGACCATCCCCAGGAAGAATGTAGGCCACCTTTATGAACACATGCTAGCTTTGGACTCTCTCTGATCTGCAGACCTCACAGGGATTGCAACTTTTTTTCTCTTTCAGAAAGGGAAATAGGATGCTCCACAGATTAAGAGTATCAACTTTGTAGCCACACAAACCTGGGTTTGATTCCTGTCTGTGCAACATCTGAGCAGTGTGGGCTTACTTCAGCTGTTTATTCTCTTTAAGCTTTACTTTCCTCAGCTGCAAAGTAAAGATAACAAGTTCAACAAAGAAAAATCTCTGACTACAAGTGTTAGAAAACTCAGTTTAATCTGACAAAATAAATATACATGTATGCACACAAACGTACATAATACACTGGAACATATTGACTCATTGCAAGCTCTGAGATAGAGCTACCTTCAGGCAGAATTGAATCTAGAAATTAATATGAGGCCACTGAATCTATTCACCTTTGAGCTATTAGATCTGTTCTCCTTATAGAATCCATCCTCAAGTTCACTGTGGACTCTGTCACAACACCATGTCCTCCCAGATTAGTGGTGTCTCATCAGAGCTGACAAATGCTCACACCACTCTCTACACAATCGTTGCAAGTGTCTCATTCCAAGGCATTTCCTTTGATGGGATCAGATGCCATCATCCTCAACCAAATCACTGTGACTGGGGAAAGGTGATGTTCTGCCCAACCAGGTCTGGGTCACATGAGTACTTGGTGCTAAGGGTGTGTGTGCACTGCATGATTGGGAGGAGGGTAAGTTCCCAAGGAAATCTGGTGCTATTTCCAAAAGAGTAAGACATGATAGAAATCAAAGCATTTACAGCTGTTTATATAGGTTTTAAGTCAAGTAATCCTAGTAAATCATCAGGCACATGAACTTAGCACAAAGTAATTACTCAATAAAGAGATCGTATGATAGTTTCATTTTTAATGTTTTGAGGAATATACATATCCAAACAGGTTGCACCAACTCACATTCCCATCAGTGGTGTATGAGTTCCTCTTTGTCCATAACTTTGTTTTTTCAATATAGGTCATTTTTGCAGATGCAAAATATTAGCTCACCTTGGTTTTGAATTGTATTTTCCTAATAATAATACAAAATAGTGAATATTTTTTCATGTGACAGTTGACATCAGTAAGTGATTATCCAGATTTTCTGCGCTCCCCCCCCTTTTTTTTTATGATTGATTGTTTATTCCTTTGTTGTTGAGTTCCATCAGTTCTTCATATATGTTGGGTATGCTCGATATAAAGTTGCAACTTTCTTCTCCCCATCAGTTTTTCAGAGTACTCCTTTTTGCTTACTGTAAAGGCTTTGCTCTTTTTCCCCACTGAGCTTTTTAGTTTGATGTAGCCCCATCTGCTTATTCTACTTATCTTGCTTTTGGAGTTGAATCAGTCCCCAGTGGTTTCCAAGGGTAGTGTCAGTGAGCTTATCATCTGATTTCTTCTATATGCTTTTATAGTTCCACATCTTATATTCAAATCTTTAACCCACTTTAAGTGAATTTTTATGGTGTGAGGTAGAATTGTAGTTTCATCCTTCTGTGACTGACATATTTTCCCAATCCCTTTTATTGAAGAGTTATTCCATTCTCCATTGTATATTTTGATTCTTTGTCATAAATGGGTTTATTTCTGGGCTCTCAGTTCTTGTTACATTGATCTGTGTGTCTTTTTTTTTTTTTTAACTTCTAGCACCATACTGTTGTGATTACTATAACTGTGTCATACAGTTTGAAGTGAAGCCAGGGTCTGCGATGCTTCTAATGCTTTTTACTCAGGATTTTTCTTCTGTTTGCTCTTTTGTGATTTCATACAAAATTTAGCATTGTGTGTTCTATTTCTGTGAATAATGGCATTGGGATTTGATAGGGAGTGCGTTGAGCCTGTTGCTTTGGACAAGATAGCCATGTTAACATGTAGTTCTTCCAATTCATGAGCATGGAATATCTTTCCTTTTCTCTGTGTCTTCTTTTTCTTTTAACAGGTCTTATGTTCAATGTATAGGTCCTTTCACCTCCTTACCCCAGGTGTGAGACCCCATTTCTCTGGCTTCCCAGGTAGTTCTCATGAGAGTACTTAAACTTCTCATCCATGACCCCTGCTTTTGCTCTGAGGCAACTGCTCCCATGAAGGCTCATTATACTCCTGGAAAGGACTTTCACAGCATCTGACCTTCCTTCAAATATGAGGTGGGCCAGAGATGGAAAGACTTTGGGGCCAGTCTTTATGTTTTGGAATGGCTTGAGAGTTTAAGCCAGTTGCCAAAGGTCACACAGCTGGTGAGTGTTAAAACTGGAATTTGATGCTAAGAAATATAGTATCTAAGTATCTAGCACATGGAAGTCTGCTCTTCATGGCTGCCCCATTACTATTTCTCATGTCACAAGGTCAGCTGGTGTCTCTGAGCATCCTATGTACCAGCGGTGAGGCCCTGATTTATTTCTGGAATCATGAGACTCCACTGAGAATCTCTGTACCTCAACAACCTTCATATAGGGATTCTCTTACTTGGCTTCCCATTGTAGTCACCCAGTTGGAGAGTTTTAGAAATTAGTAATTATCTTGGTCTCATCCCAAAGATTCAGAGAGGATTGAATAGAGCCAAGGGAAGTCTCACTCCATCTCACCCAATTCTATTTCCAGGTATCAGTGACATAATCACGTACACAAATGTATGGGCTTTGACACACACCCAAAGGGGAAATTCCAGGGCATCACCGTTTTGTAACACTCTACCTCACATGCCAGATTTAGCTGCCAGATTCCTATTTTTGAATGTCCTTTAGCGCTGGGCCCTTGAAGGACACGTGTTTAGGTGTAATAGCATGGTGCCATGTCTCAGACTATTTATACTAATCCCTACAGCTGTCGAAGCTGTCACTTCATAAATGCCATTGTAATGTGAAGGGCTCTCCTAAAAATAGAGTGTTTTTATCTTGCAAGGTCTGTGCTAACTGGAGCTGTAACATCCACACAGCTCTTCCTTAACTCCAGTAAAGATAAAAACCCTCTAACTTATCTCTGTTTCACACCTGTCGGTGCTTCTGGGAAGCCTTTCCCACCTAAAGAGTCCAGAAAAATAGTTAGCACTTTGAGTTTGTAATGTTCTCAGGTAACGTTCAGTGGACGAGCATGTATGGGGCATGTGGGAAAATTTAACCACCCCAGGAACATGACTGGCTCCTCCCTCTAGGAAGGAAAGTGCTTTTTTCCAGAAGAGTCTGAAATGCAGATTGCAAAAGCTGTGAAAGAAGAGAAAGTTCTGCGAGGAGAAATAGTAGAAAGTATCTCCTTGAGGCTGCCTGGTGAGGGGAGCAGCCACCCAGGCCTAAGGAGTAGGTCAGATGTCACTGGGGAAACGGAGAAGAGTATTCTAGAGAGGGGAGGTTTGGGGGGATACCTAGTATGTTTCTCAGGAAGTTAGCATGAGTGGAGGCAGGGCACAAGAACAAGAAGGTCACAGACAGATCACTCGAGGCCTCAGAGGCCAGGAGGGGAATTTGAGGAAATTTTATCCTGGGCCCCCCTGATCTCCCTTTTCTATTTTATTTGACAGTCAGCCTGTCTTAGCGGGGAGCATCTCAGCCTCAGCGTTCTTACCCATCATGGGAATCCCCCAGAACGCATGTCTCGAGGGATCCTGTCTTAGGTTGATATCCCGGGTGATGTCTTCCTTACCCGTCATCAGCCATACTGTCTACAAAGGGTAAGGGCGAAGGAGCTTTAGGCAATGTACCTCACTGGATACGATGTTCAATGTGGTGACTAGCGTACACACAGCCTGAGGAGCAATGCACAGAAACAGGACATAAGTGCCAGCAGTGACTACCAAGGGCTTAAACCACCCCAGTGGTGTAAACCAATTCGGTGCTAATCCATGAATGCGTTTAAGAATGTCTTGAACTGCCAGATCTGTATCACAGGACAATTTTGGAGCATGTTGAATCTGCAAGGTGGTCTGGTGAAGCCACAGCAAGTCTACAGACAAATTGGAGTGGGACCATGAATGGCAATGGCGCCAAGGTAAAGAATCATTGCTGTCAGCAGAAAACTTAGGACAGCGATGATAATCATCAGGTCTATACATTTTATCAGTGCAATTGTTAGGTGTGGTCAAAGGATACCAAAGTTTGACAGAATAACAGCCCTGCAAGTTATCTCCCGCCCAGGTGGCGTTGGAAACCCTGATGCATCCTGTAGCATTACTATTGCAAGTAAAACAAACTGAGGTCCCGTGACCCTTTCCAGTATAATTATACAGGATCGTTTGTCTCTCAGTGCCTGTTGGGAGTCCAGGAAGTCCCCAAAGATGGATTTTGTTGTTGTAGATTACCACCTCTCTTCCTTCCCAGACCACCAGATGAACAACAGGCGGGTCCAGCAGGTATGTCCACAGTAGGCGGCCTCATGTCACACTGAGTCAGATGTACCAGGAACAGGGTCAGTAGCGGCCATAGGTGCGTAATTTCTTGTCCCTGATTTTGGAAGAGCTATGCTGAGCTGGCTGTAACATTTGAACAGGCAACGCTGTAGGGAGGGGGCAGTGGCTATGAACTCACCTGTTCTAGGGGAAAGAAAAAAAAACCTGTGAAACTGGGCACTGAGCAACTTTTGGTGCAGCAGCAACGGGGCTCATGGCAGAAACTTTGGCTGAGGCTTAACTTTAAGAGTTAACTCTTTGTAGTGGAGCAGTTTGTAAAAGCTGTGGAAGCTTTTTACAGGTTGAATCATTTTACTTAAAGCTGGCCTGTTTATATCTTGAATTATTATTTTATATGCTTATTAATACTGTTCTTTTTTGTAATTTGTTTTTATTTTTTAAATAATTTATTTATATATGAATTTCACATCTCTGTGATCTCTGGGGTTCACCCCCCTCCCCAACTGTTCCCACCCTGTCCCACCCCCCTCCCCCCAGGTTGTATATTTCAGTTTGTTTGTTGGCTTGTTTTGACTTTTCTTCATGGATTTTTGTTTATCTTTCCCATGTCCCATATAGTAGTGAAATCATTTGGTTTCTGTTTTTTTCTTTTTGACTTGTTTCTGCTAATATGAATTCTTCTAAGTCCATCCATGTTATCATAAAATCATCTAATTTGTCATTTTTATTTGAGGAGTAATATTCCATTGTGTATACATACCACATCTTTTTCACCCAGTCATCTGTTTCGAGACATTTCGGTTGCTTCCATGTCCTTGCAACTATAAATAGTGCTGCAATAAACATCCGAGCACAGGTGTCCCTTTGTACCCACATTGAAGTCACCTTAGGGTAAATTCCCAGGAGAGCAACTGTTGGGTCAAATGGTAGTTCCATTTTCATCGATTTGAGGACCCTCCATAAAACTAATTTTACTTTAGAATTAGCTCTATCATACACAAGACTGTAAATTTAAGCATTTTTGGCTTTTTTATTTTGTTGTTTTGTTGTCGTTGTTGTTTTACTACCTTGTATACTTTATCACAAAATTGTGTGAAACTTTTCTTAGCATTTTGAAGTTGTTTTTGAGTTTTATTTTCTTTTAGAATGTGCTGCCATTTGTTACTGGCAGGCTGTCTCTTTTGATCAGAATGGACTTAGTTTTTATAGACTTTTTGGTAAGATTATTTTACTTAACTATGCCAGACAGCATCTTTTTGTTATATTAAAATCATCATTAATATTTTTGACAGCTTTTTGAATGTTGTAGTCATGGTAAGTTCTTAACCATCTCAGGTAGTGCTGATCTGATAAGATTACTTATTTAAAGTTTTCCAGTCCCAGGAGCTTGGAAGTTACCTGGCATGATTTTAAAAACCAGCATGATACTGGAAAGAAAAAATACTAGCTCTGGATGATCTCTTACACTCTCCCAGATGCCAGAGTTTATTAGTCCATGTTTCCCTAGTTTAGGGTAATATTTCAAGAAAAAATTATAACCTATTTTTTATATCCCTTTTAGAATACTTAGCATCTCTTGGCATTTAACATCTATCGTATTACCTTTACAAAATGTTCATCTCCCTTGAGCTCTTAACACCTGTATTACATTTACATTTATTACATCCCTTCTGTTCCAGAAAGCCCTGTACTCCGGATTTTCTGGCTCTTCTTTTATTCACCATTTGCTGAGGGCTGTGGCTTTACCTTTCCCTCACAGCTTTTGAAAATCATTTAAAGTGAGTAGTGCATCCCTCCTAACCTGTATTTTTTGTGTCTTACTTGTTTGTGGTTCCAGCCCATACCCCAGGTATTGATAGGGGACCATTGTCTGGATTTTATTAGAGCGATCACAAGGCCAGAGTCTCCCAGGCTGGAGACCACTTGTGTGGTCCAGCCGCAATAGGGAAGGGAAGGGGTGAGGATTGTAATCAAGAGAAAGCTTGGGCAGGAGGGCATGCAGCAATCCTTTTTGTCTGCAGCCCCAAGTTTATTTTTCACGCAGCTTTTATACAATTCAGGTTATACAGTTTAGCAGTTATAACAGCCTTTTGCTGACGTCAGTTTTACTGGGGGCTAGCTTTCTGTAGGCATCTGCTTATCTAGGTCAGGCGGTGATCACCAGACCCTCTATGGGATGCCTTTGTTATCTAACTGATTTAGTTTACAGGGCTTCCTGTTACCTGTGCTTGCTCAGACGTGCAGAAATTTATAGTTCCTTATATTTATGCGGATTCGTTCAGCGGGCAGCCTTTTCCCATCCCCCACACCCTGGGAAGCCTTGGAATGACTCAAGTGGGATCTTTGTGGTGTGAAAGGGGTTGAAGAAGATCCCATAATGAGTGCTTAACTCCAGGAGGAGAGAGGCTTAACTGGACATAGATAGGAGGGACACTAGAGAGAAGGTAAGAGACAGGCTCACCACATCCTCTCCATCTGAGTCACCTTCCCATTCTCTGCCTGTGCTTTGTGGTGAGGGAGCAGCAGGCATGTCCATTGTGTGCCAGCACCTTGTGTTTCTGTGCCCGCAATGGAGAGGCAGCTGGGATGTAGGCTGCTCGGCTGTGTTACTCATGTTCATTCATGGTGGCCTCTGGTACAGCGGAGCTGCCGGCCTCTGTTTTCCAGCTGATCTGCTCCATCTTGCCCTGGGAAGAAGTCGCCCAACTCTGGCCTTTGGGGATGAACAAACACTTGGGTGTCTGCACCCTCAACTTCTCTGCTGTTGGCCTCCTTTTCTCATCCTTTCTGCTGATACGTCAGTTCAGGCCCTCTCCTTTTGCCTGGCATGCTGTGGTGGATTTCTGAGTGCTCTTCTGTCTGGTCTTACAACCTCTGATGCCTTCTACTTTGAAGGAGGACCAGGTCCTCCTTGAAACCCGACTCACCTTTCCAAATTATAGTCTCTAGGACACCACTGCCCTGACTTTTCCTTGACCATCTTTACACAAGGAAGTAAACCAAGCTCCTTTTCATTCAAGTTGCTTTTCATTCAGATAAAGTGCATTTGCTTTTTCAGCTTCGTCTGCTCCCTGGTTTAGGAATATGGTGGGCCCATTTTTTGTTCTGGGACCATGATGTTGGTATCTCCTGTCTTTGGAACTGGCACTGCCAGTTAGGACCAAATGGTTTCCCTTCATCATGGAGGGGGTGGGGGGAGTGGAGAAGCACATGGCATCATTCTGTGCATACGTAGCCTCAATGGTTATCTTTGCCTGTCCACCTGGTCCTCCATGTTGCAGAGGGTAGCCTCTTCCTCACTGGCACCGTCCATCTCAATCTGGGCCTGAGAAGATATGTGTGTCTGGAATCATTCTCCCTCTCCTCCCCATCTTCAGGGAACACTTCAGTGAATCAGAGCTGAGAGGTGGTACCATTCTTTCCAGCGAGCTGTGTTCCTCACCCTGCAGGGTCTCTTTTAGTGCTGATAACCCAGCCAGTATTGCTTTTAGCGGAGCAGCGCTCCAGAGACGGTCTCGGCCAGGGTCCCAGTAGCCCCCTTCCTATTCTCTGCTGCTCAGTGCCACATGTCTCTTCCTCAGGGCAGGAAGGCAGAAGAGAGCCAGTTCCATTTTCACTTATGTTACTTGCAAATGGCCACAACTTGATAGTGTGAGCCAGCTCATGGCTGACTCAGTTCCACCGAAGGTAGGTAAGAGACTGTATGTGTTATCTCCAGATCCCTGAAGGTTTGCAGGCTCCCACATCTGTAAACCAATGTTAAGGAGGCATGCCTCCAGGCACCAGCAGCTCTTCAGCTGATGCAAGAAGTTCCCTTGATAAAGTATCAAAAGTATAGCTGTAGCCTCTGAATAGAATGGCTCCCAGCACTGTAACTTCTTGGTTGCTAATTTCTCAGGTAACTTTGCCAGATTTCAGGGACATCCCAGATCTTCAAGGTCAAAGAAAAGGGGACCAAGGCCACCCAGGACTTAATCAGGAAAAGGTCTGACAACAAGTTGATAATCCTGGGCCAGTGTCCATAAAAATCATTTATTTATTTATTTTAAATTATGTATATATATATATATAATTATTTCACATCTTTGTAATTCCTAGGGCTCTCCCCTCTCTGATCATTCCCTCCCTCACAAAAATTATTTATAGTTTCTGTGCCCCGCCTTCCTCAATCTGCAAACTCAATTTAAGTAGAAATAATGAAAAGACTTACAATACCACTGTAGATTTGAAGCAAAAAGAATTCTCATGCATTTTTGATGGAATTGTAAAATTTTACATCTGCTTCATAAAAATGCCTTTGATTCTTAGGAAACTAAACCTACATCTACCTTGTGTTCCAGTCTGTGGGTCTTTACCTAAGAGAAATGAAAACATGTCTATAGGAAGACTTGGACTCAAGTGGACATAGGACCTTGAGTGTCTTAAGGTTATAGGTCCATAAGGGTCTATCAGTAGGAGAATCTGTAAACAAATAATGATATATGTGTACGCTTCGATGCTAAATTCTAGAACAGGCAAAACCAGATTCTAAGAGAAGTCAGAATAGTGGTTGTTCCCTAAGAAGCTCACAGCAGGAATGAGCTTGGGGTGGGTCCTGCGGGAACTCCTAAGGTGATGGTGATGCTCTGTGTTCTGATAGGGGTTCAGGTGTGTGCATCTGTCAAAACTCAGGTTGTGTGCTTAGAGCTTGTGCCTTTCATTATATGTACATTCTTATCAAAGGGAAAAAGCAAACATATCAAACAGAATGCTATTTATACTGAAGTATTTAGGAGGGATTATGTATTGTCTGTGATTTACTTTGAGGCACAAAATTATAAGGTGAATAGATAGATGGTTACATATGAGAGAGCCAGTGTCCTAGTGCTGGAATCAAGGTGGTAGATGGAGAGATAGTCACTGTAAGATTCAAGTTTGCTGTGTGGCGTCAAGCTTAAAATTAAGACTCACTAATACTTGGAGCCTTGACAGCTGGTACAGTTGTGAGGGTCTTACACACTGAACCTTGCACATGGCACACGCTGCTCGCTCAGCCTGTCATTTCATCCTGACTGTCCCGGACTCTCACAGTGAGTGGAATGTTGTGACAAGTGGCACATCAGTCTGACGTGTAGCCTTGGCTAAGTGTCCCTCCCCACTCTGCTCCCACAGATCAAGTTGCTATCTGTATAACCTTTCCTTTCCAGGGCACCAGGTGGAGCTCCTGCTTGTCCCTGAAAAGGGCGGGGGGGGGGGGTCAGGTCCTTGCCAGTTCTTGGAATTATTCAGCCATGTCAGTCACATCTTCCTGTGGGAACAAGGAGGGCACCTTGTCCACTTGGTACTCAAAGTCCAGCCCTGGCTCCTCGGCATGTTCTTCCCCATGTGGCCCCACAGGGCAGGTAGTGTCCTGGCCCCAGGACTGTGAGTGTTTGGTCGATAAGTCTCACCTGTCCCGTGGTGGGGGCCACGTGCTCAACCATCCCCATAACCCTAGATTGGGAGCCCTTCCCCCAGTCACAGGGTGAATAGGAGGCGAGGAAACACGCTGCCTGTTTAAAATGTTCACAAAATGTTGGGAATATTGCTACATAGTGAGAAATATTACAAAGAATAAAGTATTGCTTCCAATCTCACTGGGCTGGCGTGCACCTCGGGGGATTCTAAGCGGTGATCAAGCACACTGACGCCTTCTGTGTGGGGCTCACGGCCCCTGCAGTCTGCGTGTCGTCCTGCAGTGTCCCGGTTGTCGCGAGGATTTGGGCACCGTGACAACCTGCACATTCGACCCCGTGGCCTGATATGCTTCAGGGTACAAAGCCCTCCTCCACTTCCTCGCACCGCGATTTTCAGGCGAATCACTTCCCCTCTCCAGGCCGCTACGCTTTGTCTGTAATAAGGGGTTGCCAGAATTCACCCTTCCAGTTCTAACAGTCTAAAGGGATATAATTTTTAAATTAGCATAAATTACTGCACTTATAATTACCTTATGACAGGAAAAAGGAAAGGGACGCTTTACTGCTGGGTGCCCAATCCCTACATCATCTTTCATCTGGGAAAGCGGATTCCAACTCAGACATAGCCGCTAGTTTCTATCTAAACATCAGCCCCCACGAGTGACATTGGCCAGCCTGCCCCTGGCCTGCTTTGGAACCTGGTGCGCTCACCAGGGAAGACAGCACCTATTATCATTGCTGTAACGCTTTGCTTTCCCCTTTGGCCAAAACACAGGTGCCACTCCCCCCCCCCCATAGTGTGGGTTAGGGTCATGACAGATCAAGTCACAGTTGATCCCTACAGGAGCTGCGTTCACACATTACTGTAGACATCTGACCGACCCGGACTCTCACAATGAGTGGGTAATAGAGTTATGTCTAAGACGGTAGTGTACGTGCCATAATGAAAACCATTTTGCTACAGAAAGTATTAACCGTCATTGAGCCCTCAGTGCTTGGCATCTTTTTGCTGGACTGGGGGGGGGGGGGGGGGGGGGGGGGGGGGGGGGGGGGAGAGGTTCCTGAGCGCAGTGCCCCTGCAATGTGCTGTGAAGCAGAACACGGTAAGACAAGTTACGCCCGTGGTCAGATAATTCAGTGCAGTTTCCTTCTAGACGGTTGTTCAGGGACGAACCTTGGTTTTCTCTACCTCTTAGATAAGGTTGGGGTGAGGATCTCATACAGGAAAGGCCACATCCTCACAATGAAGCCAGGTGTGTGACTAAGCAATCTGGAAGTGTGGATAAAACCGTCACTCGCAGTCGGGACAGATTCATTGCTTGCCTGGGAAGATAACGTTTTCTTTTCTTTTTCTTTTTTCCTTTTAGTCTCAAGTTTCAGCTCTCAGGAGATTGACAAAAGATGCTGACTGATTTGAGGCCTAATCACTGAGGACAAAATGAGAAGATTATGCTTAGAGACATTTTTCCAGAGGTCCCTTAAAATTCAGATGAGAGCTTGTAGGAGAAAGGACAGATAGTGACAATTATCGTTATAGACCCATGTTCCTCTGCCTGCGAAACACAGCTACTATTACCAGTGATAGTTCTTCTCCTGGAGGAGGAATGTGTTTGCTCCAAACTTTGGTCAGTTCAGCAGTATTGGCATTTAGGAACATATAGCTCCATTCTGGGAGGCGGCCCTGTGTCTTGTAGGGTGTTTGGCAGCATCCCCTGTCTGGTAACTGTAGACATCAGAAGTACCTTCCTAGTTGTGACAACCCAAAATGTCTTCAGACATTTTCCATCTCCCCTGGTGGTATAGACCAGGGGACCATCAGCACTCCTCTCACCGAACCCTGGAGACCTATTTCGGCATTCAAGAAAAGACTGGGTAGGGTGAAGGCAGGAACCAACTCCCACCACCCCAACCTCGGATTGTTATGAAGAAATCTTATTGTCTAAATAACTCCCACAAGTGGGCTTATTGTGGTAAAATATAACAGTATTGTGGTAAAATATACATGCCATGCAATTAGTCTTTTAATTAACTCTTGTTAAGTGTAGAGTTCGTTATTGTTGAGTCTTTTCACACAGCTGCATAGCCTTTCTCCGGAATTTCATTCTCTCCTTAGACTGGAAGGCCATACCCTCACCCTCAAACTTCTCATTTCCCCTCACCCTGCCTCTGGCAACACTCATTCTACTTTATGTCTCTATGAATTTGACTATTCTAGATAAATCCAGAAGTAAAGCCATGTCTTTTTGTGACTCGTTTATTTTTCTTAGCATAATATCCTCAAAGGTTCATCCATGTTATAGCACATGTTAGAAACTTTCTCTTTTTAAGACTAATATTCCATTGCATGTGTATGTTACATTTTATTTGTCCATTCATCTATTGATTGATTCATCTATTGCTCCCTCTTTTTAGCTATGGGTAGATTCATCTATTGCTCCCTCTTTTTAGCTATGGGTAATAATTCTGCTATAAATATTGGCATACAGATATCTCTTCGATACCCTGCTTTCAGTTCTTTGGGATATACAAGGTAAAAATTCCACAAGTGCTAATTCCAGATCATGTAGTTATTCTACTTGTAATTTTCTTAGGAACCACCATATTATTTGTCCTAGTAGCTGTACCAGTTTACATTCTCAGCAGCAGCACTCAAAGATTCCAATTTCTTCACATCCTAGCTAACACCTTCTGCCTTTTTTGATATTAAAGATCCTAGTGGGTGTGAGATGATACTCTACTTGGTTTTGATTTGCATTTCCCTAATGATTAGTGACATTGAGCATCTTTGCATATCTAGTTGGCGTCTATATCTTTGAAGAAATCAAATCGTTTGCCCATTTCTTTTTAAAAAATTTATTTATATATTTATATATAAATTTCACATCTTGGTAATCTCACGGATTCAACCCCCCCTCCCTCCTCCCTGACTGTTTCCCTTCTTTCCCCCCTACCCTGAGTTGTGTGCTTCCGTCTGGTGCTTAGCCTGTTTTGAATTTTCCTCATAGCTTTTGTTTATTTTTTCCCTATATCCATTTGGTTTCTGTCTTTTTCTTTCTGACTTGTTTCTATTAATATGATTTCTACTAAGTACATCCATGTTATTATAAAATCATCAAATTTGTAATTTTTAATTGATGAGTAATATTCCATTGTGTATACATACCACATTTTTTTCCCTCCAGTCATCTGTTTTGGGGGCATTTAGGTTGCTTCCAAATCCTTGCAATTATAAACAGTGCTGCAGTAAACATCTGAGCACAGGTGTCCCTTTGTACCCACACTGAGGTCTCCTTTGGGTAGATTCCCAAGAAAGCAATTGTTGGGTCATTTGCCCGTTTCTTAACTGGATTATTTGATTTTTGTTGTTGTTGAGTTTTCTGGATGTTAATGCTTTGTTAGCTCTCTGATCTGTGAACATATTCCCATACCATATGTGCTTTTTCACTCTAGTAGTTGTATCTTTTGATGCACAGAAGTTACTAATTTTGATGTAACCTAATTTATCTGTTTATATTTCTCTTGGTTGTGTTTTGGGTGCCATATCCAAGAATCTGTAGCCAAATCTGATGCCATGAATTGTCTTCCCTATGTTTTCTTCTAGGATTTATAATTTCAGACCTTACATTTAGGTCTTTGTTCCATTTTGTGGCCCACTTTTACAAATAATGCCATCATGTTACATAGTCATCTGCAACCAGCAGCAGCTGGACCGCATCTGGTCACCTCTGCATGGAGTCATGGTTACGTTATGAGCTAAATTTCATGGGCTCTTTATTCCCTTGCTCCTGTCTGCCTACATTCTCAGGAGGACCAGGGCCTCATGCATTCTCATAGGCAGTTCGGCCTGCAGGTGGGCTCCCATTCTATCATCCCTTCTGTCTAGATGTAGAATTTAGTGAACACCACTGCCTTATCTAGTCTTCTGCCTTTCCATTCAACACCACCATTTCTAATAACCCACTGTTGTCACTGCCCCCACTGTGCATGGGGTTCACCAGCCCCTCCTGGAGCTCTCAAGAAAGCAGAGCTACACCATCATCTGGGGTGACTTTGGGGAGCACATTGCTTCACCACTTTATGAAGGTACATTATCCTAAAGGGGCTGTCATTTAGGATTTTGCTTTCATTTCATCCTAGCAATGCAGCACTTCAAATATTTGCAGACAGTGTCCTCCCTGATTGGAAGTCAGCTGTGAGTGCACAGGGTGAAGCTTGGCCTGAGCTACACGCCACTGACCCACACTCAAACCAGCCTCTGCTCTCCAGTAGCAACACTTGCAGCTGCATGGAACTGAGGGGACCCTATTCCTCTCTCTCTCTTGGCTTGAGTGCTTTCCCATAGGGGTCCTTAATTTCTCTTGCAACTGAACTTTTGTCCACTGCCTTTCAGTACTGCTGCTAAGCCCCTCACCTCAATTACATTAGACAACTGTGAGCTTGGAAAAGGAACCTTCCCTCTGTGTTGAGGATTTGCTGTCATAGCCACTGCACTGAATAAAGCTCCGGTATAGGGTGTTCCTCCGGAGGTACATAAATCTAGCCTATTTGGCACTTGTGAAGAATATTTATTCTTTATTTAGAAAGGATATTTGTCATATACCATCCAATATTTATAAGTCAATTTGAATCCCACAATGAAGCCAAATACAATACATGACAGAAAATCTAGTAATCCTTCTACTATGCCTCACTGTTGACACACTGCTAATTTCATTCTAATTGCACAATTTTCCCACTGATATGTTGGCATCTGTGTGACAGTCATTCTGAGTGCTCCCACTTGAGGAGAATGGAAAAACAGCACAAAGCATGCTGATGGTGAAGCCAGGGAGAAAACAGCAGCAGGAATTGCAGCATCTGGTTCCAGCCTGTATTAGGCATATGGAAAGGTCAAGTGGCACCAGCGGCCCCTAGAACTTTCCCCAAGTTGGAAGGAAAAGTGATTTTCCCTTGTGCCTAAAGCTGTCACTGGACTCATGAGTAGGCTCCCTAAAGTATATGTATAATTAGCAATTGTATTAATAGAGAGATGGGAGGTTTAAGGAGTTGATGCAGGGAAAGAAGACAGCAAAACCCCTGGTATTTCACTCAGTAAATGGTAGCTTAAAAAATAGTTTTATGTTCTTTTTAAAATGTACACTGAGGGCACAGTGTGGTGTGGGAGAGAGAAAACCTGCATGTATGATGATGATTTAACGACACTCCTTAATAAAGTTACAGCTACAGCTACCCTGGGAATCTCATTTCTCATCCATAAAATGGACCCACCACTGCCTACACAGATCTATTGAGAAGATTAAATGAGGTAATCCAGTACCTAACAGAATGCCTTGTTCATTATCAGCATCATCAAGTGGTAATAATACCAATATTTGCAAACTGTCACTGTATGCCTGACGCTAGCTTAATATTCTAGTTAGTGCTTGTAGTATATCTATTTGATGGATAAGGAGACAGAAACTCTGACAGGTGAAGTGACTTTCCCTAGGTCCCATAACTAATAAGTGCTTATATTTGCATTGAAGACATATCAGTTTACTGCACATGCCCATGAACTTAATCACCTGTAGTACTGACCTATCTGTTTGCTATGTCACTTTCTCAGAGGATATGCAGTTTTTTAGGATGAGCAAGTCCAGACAGGAAGGCTGGAGAGGGAGAGATTAGGCAGAAAGGTAGAAGAGACAAAATTAATAGTGCCAGGGAGAGCTGTGTTGGAATGGTTTCATGTGAATGACTACAGACAAGAGTGGGTATGTCTTGAGGATGGGGTGGGAGTGTGGGAAGGGGTATTAGGAACAGACAGGAGCCAAAAATAGCAACAGAGTGAGGCAGTTGATCATATCAAGTGATAAGATGACAAGGGAAAATCCCTGGTGGTCCATCTGAATTCTTTTCTGCGGGTGAGTATGGATCCAATGATCTCTAAAGATATTTATGAAAGAAATGGGAATACTCAGGTTCAACAATGCTGAGTTGATCCTGAAAAGATCTTTGTGGGAGAAAAGCCATGGAAACCCCAGAATCTCTTTATAGAGTCCCTTCTCTAAGAACTTTCTTGGTGGAAGAAAAATGCAAGATTGGGTCTTCAGATCATGATAAAAATTGAGTTGAAAGGACTCAGGTCAAAGAAAGTCCATTGAATGCCCTATAAAATTCTACAGTTGTCAGTACAGAACACAACCAACTCAATGTAATTAAGAGAATATCAACTGCATTTAGTATATTTTAAACAACATGTTAGTTTAGACCATTCCTATTATGGAAGAGTTTTAGAGTTTACCCTTCCTTGAAGCTTTAGAGGAATGCTTAGAAAATTTGAAACCATTTGCTTTATTATAGATATGATATTTTTTCCTATTAGATTTTTCATCAAAATATTTAGTTCCTTTTTGATTAGATGACTCAGACTTCTTGACTATCACCATCCCACCCTGCCACCTGGGCCTCGTAGTCCCATTGTAGTGCAAGCTGGTCTTTTGGAGTTTGTTCAACTCAATAACATCTGCCAGGTGTCAGGATGGATGTAGAGCTGGGCCTCAGTTGACCTCTTTCAACTTTTTTCTTAACTTTCTACTAAATAGCCACTATAAAATTATTCTATTCTTTCTTTTCTATTCCTAAGCCCCAATTTCTTCTATTTTATGGTAACATTAACAGGAGTGACTCATGCTATAACTGCAGCTCTTGTAGATGTAGAAATGTTGAATTGAACAAAGCTCTGTGCTCTAGTATTTTAAGAATGAGCATATACTTTGGAAATGATTAAGACCTGATTCTTTAGAATCAGAGTCAAAAGTGTTATGTTTTTCCTAGCAAATGTTTCTCTTCAAATTCACCTTTAGGGGTGTCCAATGATCTCTCCAGCTAAAGTTCTGAAGGTCAATTCTACTCCAGTTGTCTTCCCCTAGACTAAAGCCACCTCTTTATTAGAACTGTGTTTGACACTGATTGACATGTTACTGTTAATGCACCAAAGGAAATGTCATTCAACATGGCATTTGATGCCAATTTAGAAGGTATCTTTGCTGTGATTGGGGTCATGAGGGACATGAAGCCTCAGATGAGGGGATGAGGGACAAGAGGAGCAACTCAATACTTCTAAGACAGCTGCACTATTGGAATAGTTTTCCTGGAAGTACATATCACTGAACGTGTGATTCTGCAAAGATTGGGAAAATTATAATCTGGCTATTTGCACACAATGTGTAATTATTTTAAGGAAGACTACACTCTTACTTTACTTGAGTAACTGTTAAAACATAAAAATTTTAAAGCCAATGTTGACATGCAAAAAATTATTGTTATTAACATTTTCTTCTTCCTACTTTTCTGTATTTTTCAGCTTCAAGATATACATTTTACCCTCCTTCCATCCTGCCAAAATAGTTTTTTCATCCTATACTGAGTGCTGCTTGTGGGTGATGAGTTTTTCTAACCCTTCTATCATTCCATTTATGTCTAACAGCACTTTTGTAAGTTAGAGACTACTTTCATCTCTGTTCCAGAAAGGAAACTGAGGTTTGAAGCAATTTTACACTTACCCAGAGTCATTCACTAAAATATGGTTTAGGCATGATCTATCACAAAAGTGCACTTTCTGGAGTCTACTTAGGAAAACAGAAAACCAGGCAAAGACCCATGTATGTGACTGTACTTTAGCACTATATACAATAGCTGGAGATTGGGGAAATGCTTAAATAAAGCATGGATCATGCTTATGAGACACCATTTTGCAGCTTTAAAATATTTTTTATCTTAAAATAATTAATATCACGCAGGACAAACACCAAAATACTAAGCTTAAAAATGCATATAGAAGAGAAGCCAATTTTGTGACTATATTCGATGTGAAAGAGTAACTAGAACAATAACAGCCTTGTCTCACCCCTCCAGGTCTGTTTAGTCTAAGGAGAAGGGCTACTTATTGACTGCCTTACCTCAAGAGTTTGAGAAGCATTTCTCATCCATTACTGAGGCAGACACTGGGTAGACCAAAGACACAGATGTGGATGGAAAAGAATGAAACTCCAAAGCAATGGGGATAGAGCATTTTGGCTTTAAGGGGGTACAGCTCTAGGATGCTAATTGAGAGAAGGGATTTCTAGTGTTGGTGATCACTAAGGAAGGAAACAGATACACCATACTTCCTAGCTGGGCAGGCATGTGGGCTTTCAATTCCTGAGGAATCTGATCGAAGTCTAACGGGCTCAAAATAACTATGGGGTAAACAATTTGCTTTTCTGCCTCCTTCTTGAGATCTCAGTGGCCATTATAGTCTTCAGCTGCCCATTTCTGTCCCAGATTATCTGTTAGCATAGGAATGTGCAGCATCTGGTTGTAATTTAAGGAAAATTGATCATTAAATTGAAGGCGAGTTACTTAAATTGTTTAGACCTTGCAGAGTTACCTCTTGCCCATTCATGGAAACAACATGGCCTGCTTTTTCTCTAGTTTATGAAGAGACTATTCCAAAAAATAAAAATAAAAACCAATATTTTTTTCTGAATGGAAAAATAAATCATGTTTTTCATTCAAGTAAGTTTTAAAGTCTTTAGCAGATTGGTTTACCATTAATTGTGTCAGTTAATATATTGCTTATTCAAAGACCACAAGGATGGTGTGTGGAATAAGCTGTGACCACTATACCCAGTAGTATCAGGATGCAGAGAAATATGTATGCTTCCAAGCTACATCTAATAATCATAAATGACATAGCAGGGAAATGAAGCATCTCATGTAGCGAAGCATGCTGAGTGACTCCTATAGGATTCCTAAGTGATCTAGTTTGAAGAAAACAAGTTGACAATAACCTTGACATACTAAATTGAAGCCACATGGCTAAGGTGCTCATCAGTGCAAGAAACACTACCTCAACTCCAACTAACTCTGAAAAATAGAAAAGACATTGCTCTTGCATAGCAGGAAGCCAGGAGGGAAGGCAGGTTTCAGGACTGGCAGAGCCAAGGTTCTACCGAATGGAAGTGGAGCCAGGGTTCTTTCCATCTGTCTGGACTGCTGTCCCTGGCATTGGCCTGTGTATCTTATGGTTGGGGATGACTGCCTGGAACAGTCGGGGAGACCAGCTTCCCTCTTGATCTCCAGTAGGAAAGGGGTTGCTGCCTCAACTGTGGACTAGAATTTCTCTCAGGTGTGCAGTGCCAACTTATACCCCTCTAAAATCTCCTGAGCCTTGCTGTTCCCAAGGGTGTATTCCATACATCTGTATTTGCCGGTAAGAATCTGCCCCAGACTCCCAGGATGGACCCAGTTTACTATGTAGGTAGATCACTGAACAGAAGTGAGGTTTTGATAAGAAGGAGAAAAGGGGGAAATGGATGCTGAGTTAGCAAGCAGTATGTTCATACAATTATCTTTTGCATTCCCCAGCATATATACACACTACAGCTCCCATATGTGCCTGCCAGCAGTCCTGACAGACACAGGGAAACTCACCCCCGAGGTCCCGCTCAACTGACACATGCAGCCTGAGCCCCAGAATCACTGTGCTGTCCTTCCCTTGGGATCTGAATGGGCGGGTGATACCAGACCAGTGAGAGATTTGGGCTTTGGCCCGCATTAAGAAACATAATATAAGCTGTAGGGAATATACTTTAAACTAACGGACAGAGCGATCTAGAAGTTGCTGGAGGACTGTGGGTATTTTGGTGGTGGGAAAACTATGGTGACCTCCTCTGCCAGGAGAAATCCTGAACTGTGAAAAAATAAACAAGGAGGTTTAAAACAGAAGCAAATAAACAAAAACCCAATTGAAGCTTCTGATCACTAATTGAGAGATATTTAGTCAGCAAAGAAAAACAGTCTAATGCAAAAGGGACAGGGTAGCCTAAAGGAATAAGAAGTAAAGAATGAAAATGGGAAAAAGGAAAATTGGAGAACATAGGGAGACAGAAGTGAACCATATTTTTAAACCTATATTTTCATCATGAAAAGATTATAAAGACTCTCAGTAATTTCTTCTGCGAAATGGGGGCCCATAGGGACAAAGGCTTCCTGGAGAAAGACACCCTATGGTTGCATCAGCCCAAATCTAAGGGCATCTGAACCATATACAATTTGAAGGGGCCTTATTTAAGACAAAGGAAAAAAGTTACAAACATAAAATTGTTATGTAAATGAATATTTATTTAGAATAATAAAGGAAATCCAAATAAATTACAAATTTTAAGGACATGAGAAAATTCACATTTTTTTTAAGTTGACTAATACAACCGTAATACTTTTTCCTTCAGTATTTGCCTGTATACTCTTTTATACTTTTTTATATTGATGATAGTTTCATAGTATTTTCTGTAGAAAGCACAAAAGGATGAATTGACTTTTAGCATAGTGGTTTGAAATGTATTTTTATTTATTTATATATATATATGTTTCACATCTTTGGATTGGATTCCCCGGGGATCACCCACCACCTTCCCTCTCTTACCACTCCCAGTTGTGTTCTTTAGTTTGGTTGTCAGCTTGTTTGGACTTTTCCTCCTGGCCTTTTGCTTGTTTTTCCTATTACCAATATGCTGGTGAAACCATTTGGTTTCTGTCTTTTTCTTTCTGACTTGTTTCTGCTAATATGATTTCTTCTAGGTACATCCATGTTATCATAAATTTGTCAAATTTGTCAATTTTAATTGATGAGTAATATTCCATTATTTCTTTTCTACATCTTTTTCATCCATTCATCTGTCTTAGGACATTTGGGTTGTTTCCATATTCTTGTAATTATAAATAGTGCTGCAATAAACATCTGAGCGCAGGTGTTTCTTTGTATAAGTATTAAAGTCTCTTTTGGGTAGATTCCCAGAAGAGTGATTGCTGGGTCAAATGGTAGTTCCATTTTCATTAGTTTGAGGGTCCTTCACACTGCTTTCCATAGTGGCTGGACCAGTACATTCCCACCAGCAGTGTAAGAGTATTCCTTTCTCTCCACATCCCTGCCAGCACTTGTTGTAACCCGTTTGTTTGTTTGTTTGTTTGTTTGTTTGTTTTTTAACGTGGGCCATTCTTACTGGTGTAAGGTGGTATCTCATTGTGGTTTTAATTTACATTTCCTTGATTACTAATGACATTGAACATTTTTTCATGTGCCTGTTGGCCATTTGTGTTTCTTCTTTGGAAAAGTGTCTTTTTAGTTTTTCTCCCCATTTTTTGACTGGGATTCTTGCTTTGTTTTGAAACATATTTTTTATTAGAGGTAGCATAAATGAAACATGCGATTCTGCACACAGGTGTCCTCACTGCTTGTCACACGCTTCAGACTTGTCCCTGACAGACAAATTGGCATCCTATTAAATTCTCCCTCAGGCAATTCTATGCAGAAAAGGAAATGGCATGTATTGCGTAAATACAATCATGTTGTAGGGACAGTCCTCACAGTAAAGACCTGTCTTCCACTGTGACAAGGTGTCAGTGAGAGCCAATCTCCACTTAGAATTTTACACATCAAATGACATCTTCCTGGTTCAGCTTCAGGCTCTCTCAACCTTGTTTCCCCTCTACTGTTCACTTATATCCAGGGCCAGGCCCCTGAAGCATGTCTGTGCCCACCCAACCCCTCTGCTGTCATGAGACTAGGTATGTGGTGGTAGGCAGGAGAGGCATGGCTGGTACCCTTCCTACACAGTCAGCTCATAATATCTAGACACGGAGATGTGACACCTCAGAAATGTGGCCCACTGGGCAATGTGCTGACAAATCAGCTTCTCAACTCAGCTGGACCCACATGAAATTCTCACAGCTACCCACCCCAGCATCACCTAAAACAAGAGGAAAAGAGCAGAAAAGTTGGTAAGAGATGGCAGCCTCTGTGCCTGCTCCTTGGCTGAGGGCAGATGCCTAAGGAACAGAGGTTAGAAGGCACTTGGTGCCCATGTCCCTGCTTTTTACCCAGTGGAATTTGACATGTGCTGTGTGGCGGCCACCCTCAATTCTGGGGGTCCACTCTCTTTCTCAGCATGTGACACTCAGCAGAAATCCGCAGTGACAATGATTTAGACAAGCAATCATAGCTGATTGAGAAATGAGGCCTTTCTGCAGAGTTATAGATAGCGTTCTTCCATTGATCTTTTTATCCTGTCATTAATCTAAATCTAAATATTCCTAGTAGTTCTGACTAGAAACATACCAACTCAGTGAATTATAACTTGACTCTGTACTCTGCTCTTTCAGGAGAAATAAGCCATTTTATCAATTTTATGGTGATTTAGTCCCAGCAATTTACATTAGATCTACAAATAGCAGAAACTAATATATCATGACTTGAAAACTGAACTTGGAATACAGAGTTGGCTTCTCACAGTACCCCAACTAATTTGCATTAGAAAAATATAATATGAATTTGGACCAAAATAGATAGTTCTTTCTGTCTGCAGGTCTGAAATGACAGGCAGTTACCTCATTGTCGAAATTTAAAATAGATTAAACGTACGATGAGCTGGTGGTACAGAATCATTTCTACCTTTGTCCCTGACTCAGTGCAGTGCAGACCAAGTCTGCCTGGAGGTCTGTCAGGGCCCCTGGACCCTGTGCTCACCACACCCTAAGCATAAGTCTTTTTTGTCTCTTCCAGTCAAGTCTCAGTCCCCTCCAGAGCCTTATTCCGTACAAACACTTAGATGCTGCAGCGTCGCTGCCTTTCTACCTCTCCAAACCCAGTGCTACATTCAGCAAAGCCTCTGTGTCTGTATACTGTCCCACCCCAGATCGCTCTTCAACAGGAAGGAGGGGCGGGAGCAGGACCTGGGGCTGTGGGGAAACCCTGTCTCCTCTCATCAGTTCTTACTGGCACTGCCTGTGCTGGCGCCTAGAACCTAGAACTGCCTGCTTCTTGACAGCTTTTCTCTCCCTGCTTTCTCTGTGGACACGCTTTTTTTTTTTCTTTTGAGACTAGGTCTCGCTGTTTTTGCCTGTGGAACTGAAGGCTCTTTGCCCGGGGCACCACAGATTCAAGCAATCCCCAGCCTCAGCTTCCCAGGTAGCTGGGATTACAGGCGTGCGCCACCATGCCCAACGATTTCTTGGGACTAGGTCTCTCTGTGTTGTCCCAGGCAAGTCGTGGGTCTCAAACCCATGGACCCAAGCAATTCCTAGTCTTAGCCACGCTCTGTAGCTGCACACACCTCCGTGCCACCATGCCCGGCTCTTGGGCACACTTTTCCTTTAAAATAATTTGAGTGAGACTTTCTGATCAGGACAGTGGCTGATCTCAGCCCCTCACCACTGGGGCAGGGGCTGCTTTTGCTGCAGGAGGTAAGAAGGTACTGCCACCCAGTAGGGCCCAAGAGGCAGAAAGTGGAGAGTTGAAACCCATCATAGCCGATGCTTTATCTTCTAGTTAGAAGTGCGTGAGGGAGCAGGTGGCTTTGACTGTCACCGAGGAGGACCTGACTGAAAGTCGGGTGGTATGATTACCGGGAATGTGGGCAGCTCTGACTCAGCAGCTCATGGCCGGCTCTCCAGTTCCTACCCCTTCTGCTCCCCTCCCCAGCTGAAGGTTAGCCCCACTGAATGAGTGGAGGTCTCACCAGAAGACAGGCCGGCCTGCCCTCCCAGCATCCCATTGAGACACACCAACCTTGCATGTCAAAGGAGGATGAGCAATTTTGCTGAAGGCCAAAGTGAACAGACATTTTAATACCAGTCCTCAAGGGGCATGGGAGCAGAATGGGCACCCTCCATATAATCCCTCCATAAAACCTTACAGATTCAGAGGGTCTGATGCCTTTGTTCACAAAAGGTCACAGGGAGAGCATGTTGATCCACTCAGCAGAAGGACCTACCTTTGGAAAGCCACTCCACACAGTGACGGCAAGCACACAGGGCAGCAAATGCTCCCAGCTCAGAGCTCTCTGTCTGGTTACCCAGGTTCCACTGGCACCACAAGAATGGACACTGGGCTTTGCTCTGATGCCTCGACCATACCTACAGGTTCTCCTCTCCCTGGGGCCTCACTTTTCCCAGTCTTGCAAAGTGAGAGGACAGTGCACTGAAATAACCGCCTCCAATCCTGGCTCCACTTTGGGAAGACCAGGTAGTTTTTAAATTTTCCTTTAATGAACATGGATTTCTGGCCCCACGCTCCCTAGGACAGGACCTTCAGGGTTGTCACCTAGACTCTGTCTGAGCTGCCCTGAGATGCCCAGCCACGTTTGGGACCCACTGACCCTAGTGGTTTTAAATTCCTTTTTGTCATATGGTTGTTTTTCTAAATATCTAATTCTGTTTTAAAGACATAAAGTACAGACAGTTTTCAGAAAAGTAGAGAAAAAAAGTTTCTTAATGATAATTACGCTAGAGTTCTCTAGGCTGCCATTGGTCCTTATATTTTGCTTTCTGGAATTTTTGCTTTTGTCTGTTTGCATAATTAGAACCACACTACAAATGTGAATCTACGTCTTTCACTTGACATTATCTTATAGCTTCTGCTCATGTTTTATCTATTCTTTTAAAATTACACTTCCAGACGTAAATGATGCAATCTGAGGGCATTGTGCCAAGTTTGCTTGTCTCTCCTTTTATTGGGTGTCTTTAACTAAATGATTTGAACCACTTGCTGTGTGGCAGCTCTCCCCTGAGGGATATGAGAGCACAGGGGCTGTCCAACCTCCTTCCTCATCAATCCTGACAACCACATTCTGCCCTCAGACTGCCCTGTTTGGCATGTGCACCGGATGGAGACCAGTTCCCTGAGGCAAAGGGTATTGCTCAGCTAGCAGGCACAGCCCCCTCACCCTCGCTCAGCCCGCTCTCCTGAGAACCCTGCTTGTGGCTGCTGATGGAACAGATTAATGGAGAGACTGATGGGCCTGACCTAGAAAACATCTCCTGATCATCCCCAGTCAGTTTTCATTTGCTATGGCTTGTTTGGCCTTTTTAAAGGGGTGCAATGAGCTTCGATCTTATTGGTGAAATCTCAAGTTTGGGAAGCTCATTCATCGACCCCATCATGAGCCTCCTCAGACTAAGTAGCATGCAGAAGACTCAGGCCTGGGCTTCAGGCTGAGGGGAAGATTGGGGGCTGATGATCAGGTTCATAACTCTCACTAAGTATTTCCAGAAGAAGGAGAGTCCAATTAAACTGCACATTTCTCAAGGAGGAAGCTGAGACTCAGAGGGGAAAGGAGTCATTCAGGGTCTTGCCCTGCATGTGTCGCGGAGCCCATTGGTCGGGTCTGGCTGCCTGCCCTTGAGACCACACTAAAATGCTCTGCCAGCTGTCTGTGGCGACTCCTGTTCAGGATGTCCCAGGTGCTCAGGGCCTTGTCACCCTTCCATGGTCCCCAGTCAGGTGCCTTGCCTCAGAGCCCACATCAGTCTAACATAGGCTATCTGTCCTCCCTTCCTCCCTCCCTTCTTTTCTTCCTTCCCCCTTTTCCCCTCACCCTCTCTCCCTCTCTCCTTCTGCCTCCCTTTCCCTCTCCCTTCCTGCCTTTTTGCCTGCCTGGCTGTAGACAGGTATTCTACTAGATTCATCTGTGTTAGTAGCATGATGAGCCTGCCCACAACAACTTTACCACTAGTGTGATAAACACTATAATGGAGCTGGAGACACATAGAGAAGGACACCCATCCCAAACCTGCAGAAGGCAGGTGCTTCCTGGAGCAAGGGACCTCTAAGTCAAGCCTGAAGACTGAATAGAAGTAAGTCAGCTGCTTTGTGAGGAGTGAAGTTCATTCCCTCTTAACAACCAGAACAGCAAGCGCAAAGACTTGTGGGTAAGAAAGCAGACAGCCCGCATGAGGAGCTGCAGCCCTTCTCTATATGGGGCCCAAAGAATGCACAGGGGAGTGTGTTTGGGACTGGGTGTGGAGATCACAGCAAGATGAGAAGTAGATGAAGTGAAGACTACTGGTCCTAAATGGCTCAGCCACCCCTAGCAGTAAAACACTCTGAGGGCCACAGGTAGTGTGCACCTGGGATGTGCTTGTGACCACATGTAAAGGGTGGAATGGAAGACAGACATTCAAGAGTCAGTGTTGGCCTAAGCCCAGCCTCGGCTGTGGGGAAGCCAGGACCTCAGAGATACCTTATGTGGAGAACCTCCCACAGGACTGCAGTTACTTCTAGGGTTACTAGAAGGGCTCTTCTCGGGTTATTAGGGTTCTAGTTAACCTTCCTGTAGAAGGTTACTGTGCCCAAAGAGCCCCCAAGCAGGCAAGGGAGCTACATAGCTCAATTGCTGAGTGTTCTCTGGCCACCCACCTAGACCTACAGAAAACCCTGGGAGTTTTAGATGCTAGGAGAAAGAAAATCCATGGTGTTGCATTTTAATAAATGAGATGCTGTGAGCCCATGCAGGTTTCTGTGATGGAGGCATCTCCTTGCTACCCACAGGGCTGAGTCCACTGCTGGTCAGCTCAGTCGTGGAGGGTGCACTCCCTTCCTCTCCACTGCCAGCATGAGACTGGTGCACTTTCGATGAGGTCTCATTGAACTTTCTGTCTCTAAGTTCATTATTTAGTGCTAAGTAAAGGAGAAACGTGTGTTTTATTCTCCTTGTTATTTAAATACAGCAGACAGTTTTAACATTTCATCGCTAGAGGATATAGCCAATTTCCCTGTCACCTAAAAATCTACTGACTTAGATAACAATTCATGCTTTAGACATTCATTTTCCTGTTCCTGTTTCTCTGACCCAGAGGGTTGGGACAATGTAAAGTGGAGGTTCCCATGGTGGGGGGGACAGGTGGAGTGACAGACCTTGAACCCCCATGGGAGCAGAGCCTCCCAGACTACGTGTGGGGTCGGTAAGCAGGAGGCACAGCGCTTGGAAAGGCGGAGGAGTCTACCTGAGCCCCAAGGGGAAGCCTTCCACTTCAGTTGAATAAAACCAAAGGCCTCTGTAAAGGGCACATGAAACCAGGACGCTGTTACAGTCAATGGTTCTTGTTGGCTGCATCTCTGCTTTTGCTGTTTCTAATCTGGTAGGCGCCTGGTGGAATGGAAGTGGTAGGACATGGTGAGTTTTGCAGAGAAGAATCAGATCATATCTTCAGGAGAACCTGCCCAGAAGGGACACTCCTTGGAAGCTCCCCAGGAGCAGGTGGGGTCTCAGCACCAGCAGACACCCCTGCAGTAAGGCTAGCTGAAGAGGAGCGAAGCAGCATCAACTGTACCTTGACAGCGTCCTTGGGGCTGGGCTCATAGCATCTTGTTTATTTAAATGCAATGTCACAGGTGATAAGGTGATGGCAGAATATCAGGATAAACAAAGATGTAATATTTATATATGTGTTTGTATATATACATGCAATCAAAAAAATAAATAATATAAAAAATAAACAAATTACAATGCCATGGATTTTCTTTCACATAGCATTTAATTTATTAAAACTCCAGAGCCTGGGACCAATACTTTTGTTTTATCAAGACAAGCAGTGATGGTATGGCCACATTTGATGTCAGGAGTCACCTGCAGAATGGGCTTCAACTTCAGTCTTTATAAAATCACCTTCACATGGTTCATGGACTGATCCTGGGTGATCTCTGTTCCCTCAAAAAATGGTGTCACTGGACATTTCCATTAATTTTTCCTTAAAAAATGGATTTTTTTTAAGAAAATAATTTGGTTTTGTCACTCAGATTCTTCCAGCATCCTGACATAGGCAAGTCAGATACTGTCTGGATAACCTGGCAACAGACAAGCTGCCCAAAAAGTACAGGAGGAACACAAGAGACCTGTAACTGTGGAGTATCTCTTTCATATTAGTTTTCAGTCTGCTTGAAACTTCACCACACATCTGAGAAATAGATTTATTTATCTCTTTTTTTTTTTTTTTTAGCTGAAGAAGCTAAAAGAGGGTAATGTGGACTGAGGAACTGGGCTGGCAGAATTCTCAGATTATTCTCAGTGACCTGCTCTGTATCCTTCCTTCCCCTGAGGGTGGAACTATGAATATGAGGGCACAGCGCTCTGGTAGTTAGGTCACGCTACATGGCAGAAGGATCAGACATAAATAAGATATAAATAAGGTTACTTCTATTCAGTTGACTCAGTTGACTTTGAGTTAAAAAGAAAAGCTTTGGGGCTGGGAGAGAACCTGATTAATCACCTCACCCTTGCCATCTGCGTGCAGAGGTCAAAGATGGCAGCAGTCAGAGCTTTGAAGGATGAGAGAGGTCAGGCGTGGGAGGGTCTCCTCGGCTGTCTGGGAGGATGGAGGAAGCCACAGGAGAAGGGACACCAGTGGCCTGAGGCATTGAAGCATTAACAGCCAACAGCCAGCACCAGAATGGAGCCTCCCACACCCTCAAAGGATTGAATTTTACCAACAATCACCTGTGAATCCTGCTCCCCAGAAAGGGGCTGGGCCCACGTGCCACCTGGATTGTAACCACGTGAAACTCGGAGCACAGAATTCAGCTCAGCTGGGCCTGCACTTCTGGACAACAGAAGCTGGGAGGTAACAGACGGGTTTTTTAAACTGTGTTTGCATTTACTGGGTACACAACCATAGAACGGATCTGAACTCAAGGCCATCTGAACCTACAACCTACAACTGCCTGCTATAGCAGCCATCTGCTCTGTCCCCCAACTCCATGGAGAAGAAAAATTGAGGGGTGTTTTCTGGATGATGAAATTCTGCTAGACTTTGGTGAAGACCATGGATTAGGCAGCAGGTTTACAAGGTGAGTATGACCTGGCAGCATCCCTCTGGGGCAGGGCAGTGCTGTGGGAGTTGGGCTGAGAGCAGGCTCTGAAGGCAAGGAGGTTCTGACTTGGGCTTGGGCCACTTGGTGGGAGGCCACAGCCAACAGGTGGGGCTTGCTTCTGTGAAAGGCGCCAAAATCCAAACTGCACTCGGAGTGAAACAAAGCAGAGCCAGGAGTTTGCTGCAAGGGTTTATGCCTGCATGGGGAGTTCCTGCAAGGCCCTAGGAACTGTTTTCTCACTCAGATGATGGGGTCTTGGTGGTAAATGCCGATGCCATGAGGCTTTCTGAGAAGAACTGTACATCCCAGCAATGTTTGGACATGTGTACGGTAAGATGAGGTTTCATTTTCTTTAAATTGGCTCATCAGCTAGCTGCATTTTGCGCCTTGGATGTCAACGACTTGGTTTTAGGTTAGTTCTGCAAAGGACAACATTGGGAAAAAGAACTATGTATTTTGGTTGCAGTGAGTAGCCATGGCACGTAGGCCTGTCAGAGGTGCACAGGAAAGGATGGTAGATGCCGCTGGAAGTGTGGAGGCAACCAGGGAACAGCCTTTCCGGGGATGTGCTTGTCAGGCCCATTCCACGTTGTTAGCATGCGTTAAATAGCAGGCTCCGCATCCTCCAATGGCAGCCCTTCCTTAGGTGGTTTCCTTTTACCTTTATTTAGTCAGGGAATCATCCCAGAAACACTTCCTGTGCTGTGAGTCTTGCTAGGTCCTGGGGATGACCTGGGGTGGAGCAAGAGAAGTAACAAGTCTCAGAAGCATTTCCAGGTGGAGGAACAGGAAATTTGTTTCTTTTCTGAGTAGTCAGGGGGGTAGGGGCCAGAAAACATCAAAGGCTTCTCTTCCCAAAACACTGTGACTTCTCTGCTGAGAGGCCCTGTTGCTTCCCATGAGCAGCGGCAAGAGTCAGTCAGGAAGAGTAAACAGGTTACCACCACCAGTTCAGAGCTGACGGCTGTGCCCGGTTTAATTGGATGTTCAAAGCTGATATACCATGAATTTTTTGTCTTAATTGCATAATGGCCTCTTCGTTAAAATTTGGCGTGATGACATCATAGGCAACAAGATTTCCATTGTTTTTGTCCTACAGCAGATTCTCTTTCCTCATATCAAGATTAGAGTTTTCCAGACTATTATAAAAGGAATAGAAAATGAGGGGTGGTGGCATGGACTTGATGTGGCCGTTTCTTGGGTGTGTGAGTTAGTTCAGGCTGCTGGTACAAATACCATAGCCTGGGGCCTTTGAACCACAGGAAGTTATATTCTCATAGGTCTGGGGATCGAAGTCTGGCTTCTGGTGAGAGAGCTCTTCCTGGCTTAAAGAAAGTCATGTATGTCCCCACTGTGTGCCCCATGGCAAGGTTCCTTCTAGTGCCTTCTTCCTATGAGGACAATAGTCCTGTTGTCCACCCCTATCACTCCCAACCCCACTGCCCCATGAACCTAATTTAACCTTAGTTACCTTCCTCTAGCCCTGTCTCCAGTGCAGTCATAGGAATGGATAGATGTTGGGAGCTGCAGGTGGGAAAAGAACAGATGGAAGAGATTGAAGCAATCTAAGACAGAGGCAAACTCACGTCACCGATTGGGACTCCATGAACATATGCCAAGCCATTTATTAAGAGTTCCAGGTCCCCTTATTTACCCTGGTAAAGGAATGATTACAATGTAGCAGTAAGGAAGGAAAAACCCAGGATCCTGTGGTTTGTAGCACATGAGGTAGGAGGATGGGGGACTCATTACCAGCAGGAAAAAATACCTGTGGTGGTAAACACCTTCATCTTTCAGGGGTGTGTCTTTCTGGTGGGACATTCCTAGGAGGTTAGGGGGCTGGAATCACAGATAAGAGACTTGCCAGTAACTACTTCCAGTGTGCCAGGGATGGGAAAGAATAAAGGTGCTCCTTTTTCTAAGGCATATCTCTTATCTATTATTGGTGCCCCACAACTGGGGACAGGACTACCACATAGGACTCTTGGTTGGACTCAGCTCAGCCCACAGTGGCATGTGTCTGTGTGTGTACCCTCAGTTCACAGCAAGGATGCTGCTGTGTTCTGGTGGTGACTAGTTGAAATGCACTGTATTTTTTCTTGTTTTGACCTCTGCTCCATTTAGGAAAATAGACAAATTTATTTTAAATAGCAAATGTCTCTGTCATTTAAATAATTTCTCCATTTTTCATGTAAACTCTCTTAAGCCTAAAGCATAATTAACTGATATTGGGTAATCCATAAGTCTGAAAAAAAGCCTTCATTGAAAGTTGGGTACTGAAGACAGCGATTAAAAGGTGCTAAGCACTTTCTACTAGAAAATTTATATATTCCCCATATCTAGTACATTGTAGGATATTATAATTTTTAAATTTTCAATTATTAATTAGGTAGGAAAATTAAGCTTATAGTACTTATTTTTACTTCCATAGAGTTCTCTAAGCAGTCAGAACTTGGTCCTGCAGATTTAATACAACCTTAAAGAAAAAAATCATCAGGTGGTCATTACTTTAGAATTGAACACCTGTATGGCTCACTGCTCCAGGACCACAGAAGCAGGAACTAGTTCCCTTCTCCCCAGTCCATACCCATGCTAAGCTCCCACTGCCCCATGTGACTGGGCCCCAGAGAATGGACTAGATGCTGCCTCAGTGCCCTCTGAATGCAAGCTGGTTCCTACTCTTCCCCAGGCAGCATTGAGCACTGGTGAAGTAACCCTCATTATCCCACTTGCTTTGGGGTTCTGGGGATTCAAGTAAGACACTATGGAGAAACTGATTCATTTTGCCAATGATGTTTCCAAGATGTTTCCAAAGGCCCCTGGAGAGCTATAAGTGGAGGAAGGGTCTCAGGTGCCCTACTGCCCCAAAAGTTGTCCCCCAATGCACCAGAACCCCCAGTGAGGCTGATCCCTCTCCAAGGATCTCTGAGCTCCAGCATGCCCCACCCTGTTGGGGCTCTTTTCTGATCTGTGTGCACCACAGGCTCTGCAGATTCGGGCTTAGACTGGTGGATGGTAATGCAGCTGGCAGAAGCATTCTGCAGAGAGTGTCTGAACCTCAAGGAGTCCCGATTCTTTGGATTTCACCTCCCCTGAACTCTAGTTTGTCTGTCCTCCATGCCAGGGAGATTTTTCTAAACCTCCAAATGAATCACATCATTTGGCTAATTAAAGTCTTTTGTTATTCTTACCTTTATTCATTTTGAAATTGCATTTCAAAGTTTCTGCTGTTCTAGGCATCGGGCAAAGAGGAGTGAGTAAGATGTAGTCCTCCTTTTTAGAAATCTTTGTCTCACAGAGGCAGATCATCTTGTAAATAGATAAATGTCAAGATGGACTGTCGGTGCCCTGATGGAAGCAATTATAGGATTTAGCAAAGTCCAAAGGATGAGATGTCAGTTCTTCCTACGAAAAGAAGTTGTCAAGGAAAGCTTCAAAGAAAAAGGTCCCCGAGTCACGTCTTGAAATGATACCATCCAGACGCTCCCAGGAGAGACTGGATATTGAACAAGGGTAAGAGACATTGAGCACATGTTTATCCCCATTCTGCTGATGAGAAAGTTGAGGTTGTTGAGCTTCGGACAGGCCAAAATACTTGCTCATGACCATAGTTCTTCTTGCTGGTATGAGCTTCTGCCAGGTGTTACTGTAAGGACTAGGAAGACAGCAGGAATCAAATTCAAGCTGGGCACGAAGGTGCATGCCTGTAAGCTTCAGCCTATGAAGCAGCTGGGGCTAGGGATCATGGTTTGAGTCCTATTAGGGGCAACGTAGCAAGACCTAGCCCCCCCCCAAAATAGCTGGGCGTGGTGATGCACACCTGTAATACCAGCTACTTGGGAAGCTGAGATTGGGGATTGCTTGAGTCTGTGGTACTCCAGGGCAACCTGAGCCTGCAGTTCCTTGGGCAAAAATATCGAGACATAGTCTCAAAAAAAGAAAAGAAAATGAATCAAATTCAAATGCAAGCACAGGAGGCTCCACTACTTGGCCTTGCGACTTGTCTTTTCAAGGTGCAGTGCCCTGGAGCAGACCAATACACAAGATTTTTCAGGGAAATACGGAAATGAACTCTGCAATGCTGCCCTCAAAATATATAAATTAGAAGGAAGAAGGTTACAACAAACACAAATAATTTCTAGTGCTTTCAACATTGTAATTTTATTTTGGAAAAAAAACTGTTGTATTGTTTGCTGTATTTTCTTGATGACAAAGTACAGACATTACAACAGAACCAAAGTCTTATTGACCTGGCACTTAGACTTGACCAAGGTTTTGATTTATATGTTCTTAGGAACAAAATTAAATGAGCTCTGACGCAAAGGCAGTTGGGAGCTGTGTATTCATACTTGGGCTGTGTAGCATGAGTTGTCATTCTGAGAAAGGTCAATCTGTGGCTAAGTGTTGAGTCCGCCGTGTAGACTCTGTGTCCTATTCCTGACGGGGAACCCCTGAATCTGTAAATGAGAATCAATACTCAATCTAGTTTTATGCCAAGTAGGTTTGCACATGGTTACCTGGACATTTATTTCTCACTGCGAGAGGGGAAATCAGTGATTAGATCTAGACAGATAATGTCAATATTCCCGCATGACACGCAGGCATTCAGGAATCTTATTCCCCTGGGTCTCCTAGGCTGGGTGGGGTCAGTGCTGTCCTGGGCTGCTCTCCCTCATGTGGTGCTCTCCCTCACTTGGATGGGAGAGAGGGCAGGAACCTGGCAACAATTCTTGCCCATTCAAGCCCACCAAAGTTTTCACCCCTCTTCCACTCTCCTAGTAAGCAACAAGACCTCAGGAAGACCTGTCTGGGTTTGCAAAGGGAAAATTCGGGTTTCACAAATATCTGCATGTAAAACTTTGGTGACCAAGAACAGGTTCTGTCAGGGTTTTTTGTTAGTTTGTTTTTGTTTTTTTTTAATCAGGGATAAAGGATGTAGGAATACATATTACAATGCATCCCTCTCATGCAGAAATGCCATGCAGGGCAAAGCTAAACAGGAGATTCACGTTAGTAGTGGTCATACAGTGGCCCCTCCACCTCAACAGGGCGAGTCCATGGACTGGGATGGCCCTGGAAGCACTCCTTTCTCCTGCATTAGTTGAGCTCACCCCCAGCAGACACCGATTATCAGCTACACTGCTGTTGACATTAGGCATGGCTCCAGATGCCTTGCTGGTACCAAGTTTCAGGTAGGCACTCCTAATTCATAAAATTTGTACAAAGATGAAGCCTGTTGGCCCTTTTTGGTCCTGCGGACAAGTGAATCCCTTCATTTTGGCCCCCTCTTGGTACTTCCGCCCGATTCCATCATTCTCAGTTCAACTACTCAGCCACAGACTTCACATCACGGAGAACACGGCTCAGGACACTGAAGCACTGCCATCTGTCACCTCTCCTCCCTTCATCTTTTCTTGACTTCCCCCAACCGAGTGATTAAAGAGCACTGTGTTCTCTTGGCCATCCTCCTCTTGCTGGCCCCTCACTGTGATATGAGCCATGCCCTCTGCTTGGTAATTTGTTTCTTCTCTACTGACTCATATTTTTTAAATGGTTTTCAAAGAAAGTCAGATCTTGAAAAGCTTAAGCAAAGAGTAATGTGAGCCTTCTCTTTTATTGTTAACGGAGTCCTACATGTCACTGTGCTCTAGCACCCCTGACTCCAGGGTCTCGCATTTGATAGCTGACATTGCTGTCATCACGGCCCCAGGACTGTCTACATGTTATCGGGGGATAGGGACACCCCCGTTTAAATTCCTCCTTCCTATGGGTTCTCCCGCCTGCGCGCAGCAGCTGCTCAGATATCAACCTTAACAACCAGGATAGACAAGAGATTTATTTACAGATATGGAAAAAAAAAACCAAACCGAAAGAGTCCACACCCTCACAAATGTTCCAAACGAATAGAGCCCCACTTCTGCTCCTCAAGGAGCTTCGTGGGGTTTACCTCAGTCTTAGGGCACTTCTGGTTGAAAATGCCAGGACCTTAACTCCCAATCCTGTTGCTCCAGTTGGTACCAGATGAATCCAACCAACACAGGTGGGGCTCAGATGGTCTCCCAAAGGCAGGCCTGTCCGGGTGTCACCGTGGCTCCACACTTCACCCGGGTCACCTCTCCTCCGCCTTCACACAGGTTTTGCTCCTCAGGAACCAAGTGCTGGGGAGGTGAGGAAGCTCCAGAGGACCCCGCCGGGTCCTTCTTCCGAGGCCCCAAACCTCCGCGCCTGATCCCAATCTCCAGGCTCTCGCTCTCACTCCACTCTCCACGCTCCTCTCCAAAATTGTGTCCATACACTCTACCTCCCCTCTTTTTTGTCCTTCTCCCTGCTTCCTATTGACCATCCCCCCTTGGTGTGTTACCTCCCTTTTCCCTCTGGGCTGGACTTCGACCTCAGGACCCTACATTACATAACCCCAGTCTGCCCTGGTTACTTTTAGAGTAACCACTTTACTCTCAAAGGGGGGGAACTGGCCTCAGGCTAGTTTTAGTCTCTGTTTTTCAGATGCAGGTATCTGCAATGCCCATATTTGGAACTGGGTTCATCTTTGGGTCCCGGCTTCATACACACCCCACTATTTCAGGAAGTCTTGGAGGCTCTTGTCAAAAATCATGTCTCTCCATGAAGTTTCAAACCTTCCTGCTTTAAAAAATGTCCTTCTCTGCTTCACCCTCTCTCTCCTAGACTTTCCACCCTCTCTCCCCTTCACTTTCCAGACTGGGCCTGAATCTCCTCTTACTGCCATTCTCAGGAGTCAGGGGAAGGGTCAGTGCATGGACACAAGTGATCTCAGTGACTTGTAAGCCCCAAGACTGATTAATAATTCCTGCTTCCTTTAGAGGCTGGAGTTAACACTAATGTTTCCCACAGATTTTGCTGCTCTGAAGGAGAGCATAATCTGACTGGACAGATGTCAGAGATTCATTTCCTGGGACATGGCAACCCTTTGGGAATAAGAAGTCCAGGGACGAGCAGATCCTAGTTCCCTCTGCCCTGGGACTGGGAGTTGGTGGATATCTTTCTTGCATGATAATGACAGTCAAGACTTGGGTGCTGGGAGAGCGACATGTGGGTAGGGCGGACTGTGCTGTGGTCTTTGTCTCAAATTACTTGGGTGCAACTGAGTCACCACAGGTGGTTACTATCAGGACTCTTGAGATGACACCTTGAAAGTGGGTAAAAAAAGAGATTTTCTGACTTTACTTAACTGTTTACCCCTATCCGCCTGCTTCTCTCTCTAAAGCAGGCTACAAACTCTTCATTAGCATTTTCACTGATCACCTTTATCATTGATATGTAAAAGCCAGTCAACTGCTCTCTGCTTTCAGTTCTAAAAACTGCAGAAAAGAAAAACTTTAATACACAG
>PVHY01005274.1:0-30768 GCA_004024945.1 Uropsilus gracilis
CAAAAAAAAAAAAAAAGGGTTTGCCAAGTCAAAAGCTAAAGCCTCCTTAAAATGCTGTGGAGTCGTCTTTGTTCTCCCTAACAAAGAAACTTTAATTCGCACTTCTCTGGAAGAAAGACAATGCAGACAAGCCATTTTCAGGTGAAAGGTGTCTCGTCAATTAATAATCATTGAATAATCACTAAGGATTGGCAGGAGCTCTTCCTCGAAGAGGGGGTTCATAATCTGCCACTGCATCGATTTGCAACGCAGGCTGTGAGCGCACTGGGTCTTGGCGCGCTGGCTTCTTCCCCACCGAGGTGCACCGGCCACTGGCCGTGGCTCTTCGTGCATATTCATGGCAGTGACCGCCGTTCGTGGCGCAGCCCAGGCGCCTCCAGGGCGAGTCTGTCTCACGGGCTGGGACGTTCCCCCCACCCCACCCCCACCCTCAGAGCTCGAGTCCCCGAGCTGGGAACGACTCCCGGCCCGGCACCCAGCGACGCACGCCCGCCGGCCACCCGCGGTGGGTCGGCGTGGTGCCCCCGAAATGGGGGGGCAAGTCGACAAGGTGTGACTGGGGGACCCGAAGGCGACGCAGGGAGACCCAGGGCGCGGCGGGAAACGGAAGGGATGGGGCACCTCTCCCCTTGCGGAAAGCCGGGTCCCAGGCCGCCCCTCGCTCGTCGGCCCCGGCTCCGGCCGGGATGTGGGGGGAGGCGCCTGGAGATGTCCCGGAGTCGCGCTGCGCCGAGCGCTCTGCTTGGGGAGGGAGTGACCGCTCGGCCCCCGGCGGCGGCTCGCACCCAGCCCCAGGCAGCGCTCGGCCGGCGCGGGCATCCCTTCCCCCTGCGCCCGGCGCGGCAGCGCCACAGCCGGGCTCCGGGTGGAGGAGCTGAGAAGCTGGGTCTGGGCTCTTAGCCCGGTGACCTTGAGCAGTTACCTAACTTCTTAGGGTCGCCGTTAGTCCGCAGGTTAAGCGGGACCGCAGGGGAGGTCCCGGCGGGCTCCCGGCGGGATGCGAGGACAGGACGCCCGCCCAGCCTGCGGCTCCGGGTCCCCTCCTGCTCTGACTCGCTCCACGTCGCGTCTGCCCGCGCTCGTCTAGAGGCGGCCTGGCTTCTCTGGCTTGGGCGGTCGTTTCGATCCCGCGTTTCCCCTTGGTTTTTCTTCCCAACGTCTCCCACCACCTTTTTTCCCCTTTTTCCTTGTTTTCCCCTTTCCTTGCACGTTCATTATGATAACCAACAAGGTCCAGACCTTGGGTTCCCCAAACCAGCCTCCCCAGTCTCCGTCGGCCCCCTGCCCGGGCCACCCCCACGTAACGGGTCAGTCCAGGAAGAACTCGGTTTACTCTGTGAACGCGGTCTCGAGGCACGTTTCCTCGCCCCCCCCCCCACTTCCAGTCACTACATCTCTGCTGTGCGAGACCCGCGAGACCACTGCTGCCTTGAGGAGGGGCCGCCGTGGCTTCTTTTGTCACCGCGTCCCCGATGCCAAGGCCTAGAAATCTATGCGGGACTTTAGCAAACATCCACGAGCCATCAGACCGCTCCACTGGGAAGCTGAAAGCGGACCCCAGACTTCCAGTGACTCGACTCGAGCTCTTGCTACCGAGAAAAACTAACTTACACATAATGTTCAGTACTCACACAGGAAAATACTTTTTAACCTCCCAAGAAGCTGAAGTACAGCACAAAAAAAAAAAAAAAAAAGAAAGCGTAAAAAATCTACTCAAATGCTTTTTTTAAAAACACATTTTTTACCAGTAGGACTGAGATTTAAAACAAGTTCTTAATTATAGAGTTTGGATAAGAGAGAATGAATTAAATTGCCTAAACAGAATGAGCTGCATTCATGCCCATTTATTAAAACATTTTAAAGATGCCTGATAATGTTATTTCTTTATAACAATAAACCTACTGTATATTATCACAGTATATTAAAAATACCATAAACTATAACCTAAGTTTGTACAGAAAATTTTTTTTAAAAAGCAAAAAAGCCAAGGGAAAGAAAGTGATTTAAAGAAGGCTAGATATGGAATTTTTAGATGCTTGCCAGTTACCTCAAACCTAAATGTATCAAGTTTTCTTTGAAATTATTTCTCATTTTTATTAGAATCTAATTGAAGATCACCTGTAAAAGGTTGGGGGAAGGAAGACAAGTGAAGAAATATTAATGCTATGCATAGATGTTTGAAAGAGTAAAAGAGCCACAGTACCACCTTGTGGGGAAGAGATTTTTTCCACCTTCTATATTATGATTGTTTTATTTTTCTCCACCATAGTCAGGCACACAAACACGTGTATAAAGTAAAAGAAATAAAGCCATTCAAGACATAGGAAATTTAAATGAACAAGAACACATTCTGACAATTTTCTGTTTTTAAACACATCTGTTTATATCAAAATAACTTTTAAGTTTGATTAACAAGTTAAACATAACAGTATAGGGTATTAAGAAATTGTGCTAATAATACTACAAATACTACAAAGTGTGCTAATAATACTAGAAAGCAAATGTGAGGCTTGAAATGGTACATGCAAAATTATGTACATATCCTAAAAAAATGATTCATTTAAAAATTCGTTTTAAACTTCCACAGTAAATAAATACCATCTATGGGTTTCAAAAATGCATTTCTTTTTTCAATTGTTTGGACCTGGAAAAAGCATATACTTGAACATAAAGTAATTTTTAAGTTGTTTCATTGTATTTAAACTTGACAGAGCAGCCAGATGTGAAAGATGACATGTTTGTCAGTTTTACAAAACTTTTGCAGTCACTTAGAGTATATAAAGAGGGTTATAGATCATAAAGCTTGGGTTTTAGGATTATAAGACTACAAAACCAGGAAATGCAAAATAAAAACTCCTCTACTTATGAAATCTCCTACATGACACCAATGTTTCCTGCTCTGAATGTGTTTTCTGTAAGGCAAGAGAGAGAGAATTCAGGGGTTACCTGTAGGCATTCTTTATTCTTTGTGCTTTAAAATCACAGAACTGGTATATCCCTCTGACCTTCAGGAAGGACTAAATCAAAAGCATCCCAGGAAGAGAACAGTGTATTTCAAACTGTGATCAGCAGAGCCCTAGGGGTTGTCAAAAGATTATAAGCAAGGGGAATGCTGAGAGAGACCCCCTCAGCCCCAGCTTCCACCCAGTGCGTTTTCTTTCATCGTCTTCACACGCAGGATTCTACCTAGCCTTGATGGCTTAAAAAATCATTACCCTAAGCCAACTTACTTTGTGTAAGTGTAGTAGAGACTTGCCATAAGAGATGTCCTGATGCTTCCCACATGTTTATTAATAAATTTACTTTAAAAGCAGCCCACCTTGCTTCCATATACCACATTTTTTATCTTTAAAAAAATAGTTAATTGCAAAATGTATTTAAGTTGGCTACGAAAGTTTGATTAAAACAAAAATATGTCAAAAATCTCTGAATCACAACCCCAGTCCACTCCCCAGGAATAACATAGTTTGGCTTGTATCACCCAGACACTTTCTCTATGGGCAGGTGTGAGCAAGCAAGGGCACACATCCAAGTGGGTCTGTATGTGTTTGTAGAAAACATAATCATGTCATCTGTTTTCACCCTTTATATTATAATAAAATTATCTTTCTGAGTCAATACCCACAGAAACACCTCATGTAATCCAATATATGGACATATATAATTGAATCTTATCTTTATTGTCTAATATTTGGGCTTTTATCATATTTTATATCATGAATCTACACTTGCTCTTTACTGTAAGATATTTCCTACACTCTTCACCTACAACTACACATATTAAGTTTCAGTTTACTAATGTTACCTCAGAGTAACCACACTACTAACCTATTAAAAAACACCATTTTCAAATTTTTTAAACAATTTCTAAATACAATCTACTATTCTACTTGGACATTTTAAAGACAATAGAGCCATACTTAAGGTACAGCTACATATTAATTTCTTAACAAGAAAAAACAAACTACATCCTCTAGATTTTCCAATACCTCAGAATGGTATTTATGCTTTTTGGAAAACGATTTCACTATGACTATTAGTATTTTATTTTTTTTAATGTATATCTCTTTCAACCTAACATTTTTCATAGGAATAGTCAGACAAATTAATCAGTTCATTATTGAACCCATCTAAGTACTACTCATATTGCTAGGTTCTCATGGAAGCAATAAAAATTTTTAAAATTCAGGCAAATTGAGTATACTTGGGCAGAGCTACACTGGATAGTCACACAGTATGTTTGTCATTATAAATTGTGACAAGTGATAATAGGGGGATTAACACTGAATTTTCTTCTCAAAGAGCTCTAAAATGTTATATATCTCATTATACTTTTACCTTTCAGACTCAATATTTGATGGTATATATCTAAAGCATACCACCTATGTTCTATCTTTTCTTAACAAATACTTCAATCTATATACAAGCCAACTGTCTCATGAACTTTTGATTGAGACCAATTAAGTCCTGGTTTCAGTTCATTTAATAACTTTAGTCTTTGATTCAAATTTATTAAGAAAATTGGAACATTTACTAGCCCTTTTTCTACTGTGAATCCATTTTTCAAATAATATAAAAGATAGTAGAATATTGAAATGCTTACTACCACTTGGATAAAGTCAAAGACTACAGGTGAAGCTAAATTTTTGGCTAGCAGCATGACCAACCCTCTACTGTTTCAAAAATCATTGCTGATTAAATGATTCAGAGGAGTTCAAATTCAGTGTAAACAAGGTAGTTTGGACATGTCAAATGTTTGATGTATTAGACTCTTCCTTTTAATACATGCAAAGGTATGTATGAAAACTAAAGGCAACATGAAAGATAAAATGTTTTCTATTGCATTGAAGGAGTGGAGACTAGAAAAATAGATGTGCTATTTAACAATCACTTAATTTTCAGGGATGTCATTTGTAATAGAAGCACAAATGGATACCAAGACAAGGGTGAGTTGTGAATCCACAGAAAACTCAGACATGTCTTAGTCTAACTGGAGGATAAGTGAGACTCAGTCACTAACAGTCTATTTAGAAGAAACCACCCATAAGAGACCTATGTAAGAGATTCTCTTGGGAAATAATTCATATCTAGGTTAGTAGAGATCTTAGGGATTCCAGTTTGACACAAAGACGCATGACAAGTTAGTGTCAACACAGATGGATGATTGTGGTTGTGCTAGAAAGTGTCTATGAGACAAGTACAGAGGCTTCCTGAAAGCACTGAGAAGAATTTAATAGGCCAAAATGACCTCAGAATAGGGGTGGAGGTATGGTAGTCAAAAAAATACTATCTTGTTTCTGTTAGTATGACCCTGTGACTCTTAGCCCTAATTACAATCTGTATATGGTATACACTGAGGAAAAGAGAGTTAGACAGCATAACACTAGGCCCTAGTAGGGCGGCCATTATAAAGCTGAAATTAGTTAAGCTGTGCCAAGTTCATTCAGGTTTTTGGTTGACTCAGAATTTTAGAAGCAGAATCCTTTTCTATTTGAATCATGGTAAGAACAGATAACTACTTAAGATTTGGGGGTTCATTAATACCAATTACTGGTATAACTTAATTTCTTGAAACTATGGTGGAACAAAAGCAATCCTGGCTATCAGTGGTTGGACTTAACTGAGAAAGAGCATGAGGGAACTTACTGGGATGATAGTAATGACAATAGTAATGTTTTATATCTTGATAAGGTTTTTATTATATAAAGTGTTCATTCATTGAAACTCAGCAAATTGTACTCTAGAAATTTGTAAAATTATTTTATGTAAAATATACTTCAAAAGAAAAAAATGTAAAAAGTATTGAACTCTTGTTAGTGATAGGAATACTGTAGCAATTAAAGGAAAATATACCAACATTTATAATTTACTTTCATCAGTAATGTATCAAAAATTCAGATGCATTAGTTGCAATGACTAGAAAAATGGTCAACTAGATGGACAGACATATGAGGGGAAAAAAACAATCAGTAACAGAATCTAGATGGTAAATATATGGCTAACCATAGTAAAATTATTTCAATTTTGCTGTATTTTTGAAAACATAAAATATTGGAGAGAAAAATTAACTCCTTGGGTTAAGATTTGAAGTTGAAAAAGGACAGTAAGCTAAGATTAGATCTGCTTACACCACATCTAAAACCAAAAAAGAACCAGAATTGGATGGGTAGCAGCAAAATCATTGTACTAGCTCATCTTATATCCCATGCCTCTGATTTCCCCAGCATTCCACATCACCCCAGCTTTCATTTATTCTCTCTCCTTGAGGATCAATCTTTACCTGGAAATCTAGTCATGTGGTGTTAGACAGTCAGTATATAAACAGATACTGTCCTCTACAATATAACCACCTCTATCTCACACAAATCACACACCAGATGAACTCAGAAGCTGACACACTTGCCCCATATTCCCAGTCATCACTGGTTTCCATGTTGCTGCCTAAGCCTCTTTCACCCAGCTGGAATCGGTGTCCCAGTGATGACAAGAGGGCTTCTGGGATCTCCCTGTCCCTTTCAATTTCAGCTCTGGGAAGCTCTGGTTGTAAGGGTGAAGTTTCTGTTTTGGTTCCTGTTATCTCATCAGGTTTCTGTGGTCACTCTCCCAATTTGGCACTGTGACCCAACTTATCACATAAATAGACAATGACTGCTGTACCAAAATGACTCCCAGGATGGGCAACTAAGCAGAGGACTAGAAAGGGCCCTTGGCTTGGAGGGCATGAGTTTCAAAAAAGAACTGAGACAACATAAGCTACATCTGAAAGCCTGAGGTTGACCACATGGTAATACAACAAATATATTTAAGTCCCTACAATGTGCAAGGCACTCTGCCAGGTACTGCGCAACTCAGTGGTGAACAGATAAACATAGTCTATGACCTCACAGGCCTTGCAGTGGTGAACACAGAAGTAAATAAACACTGAAAAACAAATGCATACAAATATATACATATTAAATCCATTATACATATGAAAAAGTAGGGTCCTTGGGTAGAATATTAAGGAGACCCAAAGTGAGAAAGTATCATTTAAGTTGCAACACTTCAAGTGTCAGGAGGAAAAGATAATCAAGGCAGAAGGAAGAAGATGTCAAATTTTGTGAGACAGATTAATATTTGTGGGGAAGTTGGTTTGGAGCAGCTTTTGAAAAGGGGGAAGTCCTTGAATAAGGTTTCAGACAAGTAAACATGCAGTCCTACCACGGTTTTTGGATTTTAAGTACAATGGGAGATCACTGAAGGGTTTTTGGTAGAAGAATAGACCTTATGAGTGTAATCTGCCCCATAATGGGCCAGTTCTGGCTCCTGTCTTCTAGAATAACTTTAGAATGTCAACTCTAAAAGGTCGTGGAACTGTATCTGTATGGGTCACTGATCTACTCCTATGCTTAAAATAGCAGAAGCTAGGTAAAAGTTCATTTAATAAATAGTGTATCTCTAAAAACAACAGGCATTCTTCGGGATGGTTGATTTAGATCACAGAGTTACAGTGGCTCTGCTCTCCTTGAAGTGTCTAAGGATGGTTTAACACCTAGACATTTCTTACTGCTTTACAGCAAAGAAAAGCTTCTCCAGCACACATCTCAAAAGTCAAAAGGCTTTGAAATCCTAAGTCTATTTAGTTGGTGTTTTCATCACAAAAGTCTTGATCAAAACCCTTTGATCCCCAAAAAAGGGAACAATGGCTTCATATAATCTATATAGTAATAGGAAATACAGTTGCCAGAAAAAAAAAAAAAAAACTTTAAAGGGGTGGTAAGAAAGTGTTGATAGAGCAGTTAGAACTTAATGCTTAATGGTTCATATAAGGAACAGTTCAAGGTGGATCTTTAGATGCAGCTGGACCCAGATGCTTAGTTTTCATCATTAGACTTGTGTCTCTCTCCACCCACTCTCCTTTGTCTTTTTACAGGATTGTTTTTAAGCAAACTCTTCTTAAATGATATTAGTACCTAAGAGGTACAAATAACTCTAAGTCTATGCACTACCACCCTAGCGATCTAACTAGCAATCTAAGCAGAAAGGGAATCCCTCTTTCCCATAGTTCTAGCATAATTTCACTGTCTTTGATTGGTCTGGTCTTAGTTTACATATCCACTCTTGAACAAATAACTGTGGCCAAAGAAAGGAATGTAGTATTCTCTGTGACTGTACCTATCTGGTATTCCCGTCAATGAAGATAGGAAAAGAGAAATCCACCTCATAGGAAAACCAAGTACATAAAGAGGTCATTCTCAATAGAAAACCAAAATGCTAATACCAGAAGAAGGATGTTTGACTGGCAGGTGGAGAAACACAAAGTCAAGTACAGAGTGTTAAGAATTGTTTCTTTGTACAAAAAATATTAAAGGCAGAGAATGACAAATACGCAATTATATTCTCAATATAATGCACATGTGTCCAAATCTTCAAATAACATGACATGTGACAAGAAAGTAGTGACCATTTATAAGAATTTTATGTACTTCTAGGCTGGGCGTGGTGGCATCTACCTTTAATCCCAGCCTAGGAAGGGAGGCCAAGAGTAGGAATCACTTGAGTCCACGGGTTTGAGACCCACCCGGGGCAGTATAGTGAGACCTAGTTTAAAAAAATAGCTGGGTGTGGTAACACACACCTGTAATTCCAGTTATCTGTGAGGCTGAGGCTGGAGATCACTTTGAGTCCATGGTACCCCGGGGAACGTGAGTCTGTGGTTCCCTGGGCAACATAGTGAGACCTAGCTTCAAAAAAAAAATTATGTACTTCTAAGAAAGCTTTAACTCAACATATTTTTAAGTTAAGCTGGAAATTCTGCATAGCACTAAAAAAATTTTAAATGATTTTCTCTTTTTTTTTTTTTTTAAGAGACTGGGTTTCATTATGTTGCCCAAGGTTGTCTCAAACCTGCAGATTCAAGTGATCCCTAGCCTCAGCCTCCCAGGTAGCTGGGATTATAGGTGCATGCCACCACGCCTGGCTAGATGACTTATTTACTCAATTAAAAATGTTCTCACTTTTGAGTATTTTTATATTTAATAAAAAAACTTTTTTTAAAAGTGTAAATATGACTGAACCAAATATGAGAAAGTTGAGAAATGCTAATCTCTATGAGACATCAGTGGAATAATAAAGTGAACCTTAAAACAAAATTTTATAATAATGAAGTCATTCTTAAAAGAATGACTAAAGCTAAAGAGGAAAAGGAGCTAATTAAGTAGGCACATCAAATATGCTAAGTCAGTAAGCTACAAATTAATATAAAAAACCTAATAGGGGAAATGTATTATAACACTGAGTCCCACAATGCAAGTTACCAGGGGACAGAATAAAGCACAAAGAGTAAAAATACAACCTCCTATTAACAACTACTTAAAATTGCAAAAACACCATGCAAATAATATAGCTGAAAACAAAATAAGCTCAACTCCATGTTTCCATGATGGCAGACAATTAAGACTAAGTAATCATTAGTGTTTATTCATTGTTATGGTCTCTAGAATCTAGATTAATGTCTGTCATACAACAGATATTGGATAAGCTTTGTTCATGTGAAGAATGACATGTATCATCATTCCACCCAGTCATTTCCATTATTTAAACAGAACAGTTTGGTAGATCATTTAGCGGTCTCAAGAAGAAAACAGCTAATTCAATACATTTATGTGAGTGAATCCACAATCAAACATACCCAGAAGCACATAAGTTTTCAAGGCTGATAAAGAAACAAAATTTCTACCCACTATCTATTTATTACAGACTTGGACTGCCACAATCAAGATCCTTTCTGAATTACCTGAATATTAAATTTTTAGTTGGGTTTTCCTCTAGAAGCAAATACTGAGACAAGGAATGAGTTTATATGGCTCATTTAAAACAGTGACCCTGATAGGGAAATAGAAAGGGAATAAACAAAGACATCAATACTGAGCATATTATCAAGTCAACTATCCCCAGTAGATACCTTGGGGATGTACTAGAATTAATGCACAAAGAACTGAGTAAAGAATCTAGGTATACGTCATTGAATTAAGGACCAACACCTGGGGAAATCCAACACCTGGGTAAATTAATTCCCACATACTTTCATGCTGCCCGAGAATGCAACAAAGTGGGTTTTTTTGTTTGTTTGGTTGGTTTTTTGTTTTTTGGGGGTTTTTTTGAGACTAGGTCTTGCTATTTTTGCCTATGGGACAGCAGGCTCACGTTGCCCGGGGTACCACGGACTCAAGCAATCCCCAGCCTCAGCTTCCCAGGTAGCTGGGATTACAGGCGTGCGCCACCATGCCCAGCTATTTTTTTAGAACTAGGTCTCGCTGTGTTGCCCCAGTGGGACTCAAGCTGAGATCCCTGGTCCCTGCCGGGGCTTCCTAGACTGCCTCTTTCAGGCAAGCGTCACCATGCCCGGCCCAACAAAGTGGGTTTTTGCAACCAACAGTAGACCTCCACCAAAGATGAAATTGCTGACCCTTGGGAGTGAAGCTGGCAGTGGTTAAACAGTAAGATGGCAGGGGTTGGGGGGTCATTCATAGTATTTGCTACACCAAGAAATAGCACTAGGTATATAAGTGGAAGAAACTTACATACCAAAGTAAAAAGAGAGGAAATGAAAATAAAATATAACTCTTACTTCTTAGTACCAGGCTAAGTAACTCTTAGGGCACTCAGGAAATCATTGCTGTTCAATAAAGAGGTGAGAGGTGAATATGATGTACGACTGCTATTGATATAATATACAGGAACAGATACACCAGAACATGATAGTTATGGCAACCCAGTTTGCTGAACTTTAAAACTTTATTTTTTTACTGTTCACTTTTGACAACCTAGATAGGAGGTAATAGCTTCAATACAAAAAATTACTTTTTTGTGGTAGGAGATAGTCAGACACTCCTTTTTTAGGCATAATGAATCAAGAATAAAAATAACAGATTAAACCCTAAAAAATGTCATTAACACAAACATAATTGCATAACTAATTCAAAATCTAGGACAAAAAATGTTGGAAGTACAATCATGTTACTTCTTGTTCTCCATATATTCGAAATCTCCCATATTCTTTAATATCTCGTGGCATTTCAGTGCTAAATTTTAATCAAGATTTCACCCTTATTATATAGTCCTACAACTAAACATTGATGCTTTCAGAAATCATTTGTATGCCAGTTCAATATGTTTCAATTAGAAGTGGACTATCAGTTCTGATGATATCTACGATTTGTGTGTGTGTGTGTGTGTGTGTGTGTGTTTGTGTGTGTGTGTTTAAGCTAGAGACATGGGAAATAATGTATCTTTGTTTTTCAAAGGGGATCAATCTGAAGTTTATTAAAGTTGATAATGAGTCCTTTAGAAAAAAGTAGAAATCAATTCTGAGCAGGAAACTTAAGGTAAGCAATATTACATGAAATTTAAACTGAAAACAACTCCATTTTTGTTAGTTTAATAAACATCAAGTCAATGAAAATATGCTAGTTTTTTCTTTAATGAAGATGGCCTATATTGATTAATAAACTTTTGAATTGTCTGGATGCATGAGGTATAAAACTTACTCTTATTTAGATTGATCAAGAATGGCTTAATTTGATCTTAAAATGAAATTTCCCTTTAGGCTATGAATTTCATCCAGTTTGGATCAGGATAATCACATACCTTAAGCAACTGCCAATTATCACTGAAACCAGAAGTATTTACTAGAGAAGTTAAAGAAATGTAGAGATTTAAAACATTAACATGAACTGAATGATATCTACTATTTTTCATCTTAAAAAACTTAATAACTTCTACTTAAGGGCACACAGTATAATATTACATTTGATGCACTCATACAGTATGACTACATTCCTAAGGATTAACTGAGCTTCCACTCTTTAAAATGGTTTGCTCTAATTAGATATCAACTTTAATCTCTCCTCCCTGAAACCAAAGAATTACACCACACCATTCACACCCAAGTTTTAAGCATAACTGACTTTAAATCGGTAATAAATGATCAAATAAGAAAGTGAATGCCATCAGAAAAATCATAGTGATACAACACCAAGCATGATTACCTCATCAAATTATAGAAAAACCTTATTTTTTTTCCAGGGAACCCATATTCAAAAAATATTCTTCAAGCAATTAAGTTTACAACAATCATATGTCTTAAAGGACTCCAATAATGATAGACGTTCAGTAGAAGTCTAGAACTGAACTTTCCAGCAGCTAGAAAGAGTAACAAACTCTAGTTCAATGCTCAATAGAAGCCTATAAATTGTATTGTGGGTTTGGGGAAACTTTAAAAGGATCCTTAATGTGGTTACAAAGCTAGTTATTATCTTTGAGATGGTACTGATAAAATGACTTTTTTAGCACACTAATGAGTTTATCACAACTGTACCAATATCTTTAAATACACTACCCCTTTTAAGCCTCCTTGTTGATCTACTGTATTATAACTGTCACTTGCTTAACTAGGCTCCCTTTTTCCACTCTCACCCAAAAGCACTAGTTTACAGTAATGGTCTTTTAGTGTATGTGATCCCTAGTTATTTGAACATGTGGGAATCAAATACCTAGTCATCCTTAAGTGCACCACTAAAATTGAGCTCACTGAACTTTTAAAATACTAGCCATTACAGCCATGATACAAGTATACTCACCAAGACTAATTTTTCCATGGATCCCACTGGAAACAGTATTCAACTTCATTCAAAAGAGATGTATAATAAATCAGAACAGAATCACTAATACCAACTTTATTCTTTTGAACAAAAGGAAAATGGATCCAAGAATAAAATGTTATCAAAATGTTGAGTTATTAAAAATGAAATATTAAAATTATTTATTAAAAGGTTACTGTATGTAACCCTCAACTACAACCAGATTGTGAAATAGAACCTAATGCCATCCAGGTCACATCTGAGAACTACTGGGTCAGAATTTCCAGGAGAAATCACTACCGACAGATCGCTAGGTCACAGCTAAGTCTTTTTGTCAAATAATGTCATTTATTTCTGGCCCTTTATTTAGTTATTTTATTCATGTTAGCACTTTTAAGCAACACATCTTCTAGGCACTGCACTATATACTTCATGTACTGTTTATAAACATTAAGATTTAGTGATGGATTGACATTTCAATGTTTAACAAAATTGCCAGGCATGGTGGTGCATGCATGTAGGTGGTAGCCTAGGAAGCCAAGGCCGAGGCCAGGGATCCTGGTTCTAGTCCCACTGGGGGCACATAGCCAGACCTAGTCCCCAAAAAATAGCTGGGTGTAGTGGCGTGCGCCTGTAATCCCAGCTACCTGGGAAGCTGAGGCTGGGGATTGCTTGAGTCTGTGGTACCCCATGCAACGTGAGCCTGCAGTTCCGTGGGCAAAAACAGCGAGACCTAGTCTAAAAAAAAAAAAAAAAAAAAAAATGTTTAACAAAATTGACACAATTCAAACTCTGACAACACAAACAGAACACTTCAATACTGAAATGAATTATAACATAGATATATAACATAACTCATTTCGCTAACTGCTGACTGCATGGTTAGTCAAGCTTCAAATATTAAAAATTTATCAAATGATTTTTAATAATTTAAGCTAAAGTTTAAGCATGGGTTTAAGCATCTGTGCTAAAATTGTCTTCTGCACTTCAGATAGGGGATTCTATTAAGTGATAGTTATTATAATTCCACTTTCTGAAAGTTTTCTAATACCTCTAACATTTGTGTAAATACCTGAGCACTAAATGCCGATTTCCCAAACTTATCAAATGTGATAGAACAAATGAATATTGAACATTAAACTAAAACACAGTTTGGAAATGATTTTCTGTTTAGACTATTTCCCTTAACTTTCTGAATGCCTCTGGGCATAATTGAAAGACCCTGTTACTTTTCCTGTACCTTATGTTAAAGTTTAACTCTGTTACATAATTGGATTGATTAACAATTTTTATAAGATTAATTAGCATCCCAACAGAAATTTAACAGAACTTTTCATTAATACCTTAATCTTGATAGTAGCAATTTCCCTCTCAGAGCACTTTGAATTCCCAGAGATGGCTTCTAAATATGGAGCTTCTATTTACTTAATGGAGCTTTGCGCCTCTGAGAGTAGCTCTGTGGGGTGCTGGGGAACTCAGAGGAAGATGTGAAATGGGCTGCTTACGAATAAGAATGCAAAGTAGGCCCTCTCAGCCTTGCAGGTTTCAAGCACTATATATCCCTTACCCTGATTGCAACTTCAGCAGAGTGGAGTGGTTTGTTTGTTGAAATAATGAATAGTAGATGGCATCCATTTTAGTGGAAAGTTTTAATTTGTGATTCCCTGAGGCTGTGCGAAATGAGACACCCTTATTTATTCCGTAAATGAAGCTAAATTGCTTCTGGAATTTCTTCTGAGAAAGAGCATCTAAGAACACTGATTTGACATATTAGTTTGTGAAATAAAACATTTAATGAATGCACTTTAGTAGGGAAGAGAACTATTTCTATGAAGATTGTTTTTATTTCTGAAGTATGTTTTTATCTGCTTAAGTTTCTACTCTTAAAAATTGATGCTAAAGTACATCATGTTTAACATGTCTCAGACTCTCAGAAAATAAAAATCTGTCTAATCTCTCTAATTTTACATTGACTTTAATTAAAATCAATTATTTCTGAAAGCAATCCTTAGTGCCACAGTAACACCTTAATATTGAATTTTAATAATCAAACAATTCAAATAGATTAAGTAGTAGTATTGGGGAAAAAAGAGGAGCTACGTTTCATCCTCACAAATTCTAGAAAGAGAAGCAACCTAGAAATTAGTAATTTTAGGTTTGAAGATTTAAATTGATGAGGAGAATGAAGTATTTTAAGTTTGAAGATTTAAATTGACTAGAAGAATGAAGTAATTTCAAGTTTTTAAAATAACCTTAAAAATTGCCATGATAAATAACTAGTATATTACTAGTATAGCTATTTATTAATCTTCCCCTCATAATATCCTAGGAAATATTTTAGTAACCCATGCCTTATACCCAAAACAAAGAAATTTAAAGAAATTAAACATTTACTTATAAACTAAACATTACTAATAAATTAAAGCTTTTACTTAGAACTGTACTCATTCCTTTATAAAAATTATTATTAAGTGTCTATTACATTTCAGGTACTGTTCTAAATTCTGATATAGTGATGCACTTGACATTGACTATACCTACCCCCCAGTGAAACATTCAATGGACAGGGATGGGGAAGAAGTGAGGGGATGGAAATAAACAATTGGGTTGTTTTCTTTTTTAAGGATAATTAGAGATAATGGTACATAAAGGGTTAGAAATAAAAGTGAGTATAGCTTTTCCCTCAAAGAAAAATGTTTCCATTTGGTTTGATTTGGCTGGTTATTCTTTGGGGTCTGTAATACTATTATCATTTTTTGATTTAAATAGAATTTTTTGATGATCCCTAAACAACTTAACAAATCATATTAAATGAGAACATTATACTTGTAAATAGCAGGGGAAAGTATGATAGAAATTAAAGGGGTGGGAAGCTGTAAGGAGGCCAATATCACAGCAGTTCACAGGAATAACTGTTAGACATCTAAGGCATATAAAAACAGGACTTCTAATATTTGCGGGGCCTGGAACAAAAAGACAAGGGGAAGCTCATATACATTAAGTCTAAATATTTGCAAGTTCTAATTTTGGATAATAAACTGGTAAAGAAAAATATATTCCATCCTCCTACCTTGACAATATTATCTTCACTATCAAGTTGTAGTATCAGTGCAGCCAAAGCCTTCAGCTCCTGATCTTCCCCTCTCCTACTTGATTCAACACTACAAGGAACCTTACATAGACGCAAGTGGATATCCCAACTTACGTATCTGAGGTCATTCATACCCGCAGACATACCCCTTGGCCAGCCATCAGGACACAAGACCCAACTCCAATGAACATTGTTGACTTTTTCTGATGATTACTTCTCAGAAGTACTCAATATTGCAATACATTTTTATCTTGGTTGCCTACAACAGCATAATTTCTAGTTTTCCACAAATTCCCTTTGTCAGTTCTTCCACCTCCATCCACACCTTAAACATTTTATTAAGATTGGGTCTTAAAAGTTCTATTCTTTCTCACTTTACTATCTTCCTCCATGTGATGTCATGTACTTGTATAGCAACACTATCAGCAGGCCTTTATCTGTTTCTCCAGTTCCCTCTTTTTGTCCAAGATTAACTGCCTGCTTGATAATTACATTCAAAAGTTTCTCTGGTACTTTGGCTCAACATGTCTAAAATTTATTTCTTTATTCTTTTCCCCCAAACATGCCCTAGTCTTTCCTGCCCTTTTTTTTTTTTTTTTTTTTTTTTTGAGACTAGGTCTTGCTATTTTTGCCCATATAACCTCAGGCTCTCGTTGCCCCGGGGTACCACAGACTCAAGCAATCCCCAGCCTCAGCTCCCCAGGTAGTTGGGATTACAGGCGTGCGCCACCACGCCCAGCTGTTTTTTTGGAACTAGGTCTCACTACAGGCCCCAGGCAGGACTCGAACCACGATCCCTAGCCCCGACCGCGTCATAGGCACAAGCCACCGTGCCTGGCCTTCTTTCCTGCTTTTCGAAATGGCACCATTCCTTTCCCGAGTTGCACAAGTGAGAAATCTGGGAATCATATTGCCCTTTCAAAAACTATTTTAGGGATCATTTCTACATACTATATAGTCCTTTCCTTTATGTCCTTGCTCCACAGTCAAACACAAACCCCACTAATTTCATTTCTTCAATATTTCTCAAATCTGTCCACTTATCTCTAACCTCTATGATTATCATCTGTATTGTTCAAACCACTGCTACTTCTTGCTTTGACTACAACATCTTCCTAACTTGATGCTTTGCAAGTTTTTCTATGTCATGGCACATGCAGAGAATGCTAAGATACTCTGGGAAGAAAAGCAAAGGATTTAGAGACATTTACTTGGGACTTAATATGTGTATATTTATATAATATATAGTTTTGAAAAGTAAATGGAAAGTGTTAGAGGTGACACTAAGCATTGAATTGATATTTTTAATTTTTAATAAATTTAAACATTACGTAAAAGTTTTAATATAAGGTTTAATATTTGAAACACCCACAATTAACTCCTGACCAACACTTGAGATTACTCTTTTCAAATTTTTAATAGTCATCATCAGAGAAATTTTCCTTACACAAGGAAATAAATGCTTAAACATTTCCTCAACTATTCTAAAATTTACTATTAAAAACATAAACTAACAACTTGTAGCTGAATTGCTAAGGGGTTGGCTATCCTGTCCATATTGCAGTTTTGAATACAACACAACAAAAAACTACTTCTGAACTTTCTGGAAATATTTGATTGGTTTGACCTAGTCTGATTGTGGAACAGGCAGTAGAGAGCAGTTTTCCAGGTATAGAGCTCAAACTGACTATCTAGATATATAACCAACATTCACTGGTGATTACCCAGCTTTGCCTCTCCTGAGTCCTCTTCAATTTTTCCTTCTGGTTAGTTACTCTCCTAAAAGGCATTGCTTCCATGAATACCAGACTTTATATAGACAAGATATTTGTAGCCTCAAGTCCCCTTCCCCCATTCCTCACTCAGGAAAATAATTTTCAAAGGACTTTGAAAAAACCAAGTTCCTGCTCTTTTGAGATAACCAAGAAATGCTCCTTTCTATTGTTAATGGAATGTGTGATGTCATATGAAAAATGAAAATGCTAAAGCACGCATTCTTACTGAGATGCTTAATGGAATGCTTAATGGGACAACAGGGAGGAACAATCTCATTTTTATATAGAAAGCAAAAACATATAGTACAAAATACAGTATATCTGTGATATTAAAACTTTGATGGGCATTAAGTCTGAAAGTCTCCCAAGGGGGCAATAATGTGTATGAGGAGGGAAGATTGAGAAACACCATTCTAGAATAGCAAATACTACAAAAGAAGAAATAACGAAACTTATTTGCTATCATAGGTTATTAATTAAATAAAACCTAAACTTAGTCTAGCTCTTGATAGTCTACTTAACTAAGTCAATAACTCCCCCTTATTGTTTAAATCATTTTATGCTGAACTCCAGTACCTGAACCAAAAGCTATGTTAACTGATAAAAGTATGGGACTCTTTATCTGAAACACCATACATGCCAGTGCAACAGAAAACTAAAGTGGAATTTTTGTCTGTTTCTGCCAAATCTTCAAGAAAATAGATGCCAGGTATTCTCCTATCCAAACTAAGATAGAAAGGGTGAAAATCCCATTTAGAGTATATAGAGATGTAGGGAAAGAGATTTTTAAACTCTTTGCCCTAATACCCTGGATAATGTAAAAAGGTTAAAATTTAACATAAAGGTAAAGGTTAAGAGAGTAGTTAACAGATTGTGGAAATGATGGTGAGTGCTGGAGCATGCTCAAAATGGGAGAGACTTGAAGGAGACCACCTAATAAGCTTGATGATGTGTATCTCTGGATATTTGTGAGGACAGACTGATGATTAAAGTTGCCAATTACTATTGAAATCGTTAAGTTGAAGTCTCCATACTAATCTCATGCAAATAAGCAAAAGAGAATATGAAGTCAAAATTGAGAACATGCATTCATTGCTCCTCCCTTGTTTTTCTTGGTTCAAACTCTATTACTTAGAATTCTTTGACTATAAGTAACAAGAAACAATTTGAATTTTAAATGGAAAATAAAAAATTACCAGCTTATATAATCAAACTGTAGAATGATGAAATCAAATCAAAGAATGGGACTGCATTGGTGGATGACTGTATCTCAAGATATGAATAACATGGGGACTTTATTGTCAGAATCCAGGGTCTATTGGTAAATAGGACAAAAATACCTCTTAGAATAGGACCATTGTTAGAAGCCCAAATCAGTAAGCACAGAAGATGTTTTAGGGTAGAGGATGTTCAAAATCATGTATGAAATTTACTTTGAAATACACCATCAAAAAACACAGATGTAAGCCAGGTACAGTGGCTCGTGCCTGTAAGCTTCAGCCTATGAAGCGGCTGGGTCTAGGGATCATGGCTTGAGTCCCGCTCCGGGCAACACAGTGAGACCTACTCCCAAAAAATAGCTGGGCATGGTGGTGCGCGCCTGTAATCCCAGCTACCTGGGATTGGGCTGGGGATTGCTTGAATTTGTGGTACCCCAGGCAACGTGAGCCTGTGGTTCCATGGGCAAAAATAGCAAGACCTAGTCTCAAAAAAAAAAAAAAAAATGTATGTATATATAGATGGAGAGACAGATTCATGATAGAGCAAGGTAACAAACTGCTAACGGTAGAATCTTGATGGCAAGTATATAGGTGTTCACTGAAAAAAAAATTTTTTTTAACCTTTGATATTTCTCATAACAAAATCTTAAGGTGAAAAATCAAGCAGGATAACATAACTGTAGGGATTAGTCCGTTGTCAACAGGATTTCTAGTCATAAACTGAAAGAACAAAAAACATCTTTCTCTCCAGGGAGAGAAAACTGGAAAAAGCTATTCATTTATCCAGAACATGTAATATTTTTTGAGTCCCCACCTGGCAGCATCCACTGTATCAAGATGGACTTGTTAAAAAAGAAATCAAACACAGACCTGCAGAGTGACAGCCCAAGGTTAAGAGTGATGAACCTATTTTGTGAATTCAAAAAAAGGACTGACAAGTAAAAATGGTTATCCCATTTCATCTCCTTGTTTGGCTATTTGTGCGCTAGGAACCATTTTACATTTGTAAATAAAGCCCTAAGTCCTCACTTGAACTTATGAATGTTTGATGTGATCATAAAGGAGTAGAAAATGCACACGGAATGTATTTGGAGTGATAACTTCTAAGCTTGCTTTTGGGACACTGAAGTGTAAAAGCTCATGCTATATCTAAACAAAGGAGTCTAATAGGTTCAAATACAGGAAAATTGAGTATTGGGGGAGAGAGGCCATCACACAAATTGTCTAAATAGTCAAGACTGAATAATTACATCGAGAGAGTACTGAGAAGTTATTTCACTCCTTCACCCTTCACTGACTTATCACTGTTACCAGAATTATAAATGCATAAATGAGAGAGTCAGGTGTTTATAAGTTATAACTTCTTGACTACAAAATCCAGTGGCCTCTTTGCAGTTACAAATGTGTTTAACTTAACTTCTGTACACTATCTACTTGGTTGCCTACTCGTACTAATATGGAAATTTCTCCTCCAGTGAAAACTGGTACACCATTCCTCTTCCTCCACTTTAGCCTCTTCATTTTGGGTACTCTACGCATCTTAGAATTTGACCTAAGCAGAGCTCCTTCCTTGGTCTTAAAACCTTCACCTCTAAGTCCAATTTTCATTACAGGGTTCAGGTCAAAGTGAGTAGTATTTAGCAGCACTTTTAAAACTAAAAACTGTGTAAGTCAGAAAGAAAAAGATAGAAACCAGATGGTCTCACTTATAGATGGGATATAGAGGGGTGGGGGGGGGGAAAGGTCGAGAGGAAAAGTCAGAACAGGCTAACTACCAAATTAAAGCATACAGCCGGGGGCTGGGAGTGGGAGGGGTGGGAGAGATTAGGTAGGGGATGAGCATCGAAGATCGAAATGATAGTCCCCTGGGTGATATGGTGGTAGAACCCCAGGGAACACAATGATGTAAACACAGATATATCTAAATAAAATCATTTTTTAAATTAAAATTAAAACTGTGCTTACAACACAATATAGGCAATAACATCCACTTTTAGCTATAGCAAAGTAGGTTGTACAAGTTTGAGGGTCATTTTAGTGTCTCTATTTCCTCATGCTCTGAAAATGGCAACAAAAATAGCTTGCAAGACCACAGCTAATGACTCAACTAACGTGTGAAGTCTCTAGCATAGTATTCCATACTCGATACATACTGCTACCGTAAGAAGTACACGTCACAGTATGCCAAATTATAAATACCTACCTTAGCTAACCTGTAAGGTAGCATCAAATGGCAACTTCTGTTACTGATCAGTCAATCTATAAAATGCTATTCAGGTTACAAGCGCTGACTCGCTCCATATTTTCTTTAGTCTCTCTCGGTGTCAGACTGGCTCAAATCAAAGTACCAATTACTTCCTTGGGAAAACTACATTGAGTAACAATGTCCAAGGGTTCTTAAAGAAATAGTTCAGCTTATTTTAGGGCTGAAACTGAAAAAGAAGCTTCGTCACAAAAAGTCATTTCAATACTACTCCTCTCATCTGCAAGGGTCTAAAAGAAAGGCAACACGATTGTCACAGATCACCAAATAGAGGGAAAAGTACTTTTCATCTTTCCCGCGGCTATAAAACAACCAACCCCACTGAAGTTCTCGCTCGCTTCGCGCCACTTCCGTCCGCGCACGTTAATGACGTATCGCACCAAGTCTCGCGATATCATCTGGCGCCTGAGGCCCTTCAATAGGGATCTCGCGAAATTTGTCCTATAGGGCCAAGTTAGCCTCTCGCCTTCCTCCGCCCCACCCCGATCTGGCCTTCCTTTCTGTCTTAGTCACAAAATTGTCCCCTCCCCTCCCTGAGCTCACGGCCCTCCTCCTGTTTCCGATTTCAGACCGGAACCGGAAGTGTTGTGGGCCGGGCCGGGCCGGGCCGGGCGGCGGAAAACGCAGCGGACCCGGAGCCGGGACTCCGCTGTGGCGGCTGCTCCTGTTCCCGTCACGGATCGCCGTGGCTCCAGGCTGAAGGTCGGTCCGGAGGCTGGTGGGCGAGGGTCCCCCCCGGAGCGTCCGGGTGGCAGCCTCCCCGGGCCCCCCGGGCTCCGCGAGGGATCATGTCTACAGCCTCCGCCGCCTCCTCCTCCTCCTCGTCTTCTGCGGGTGAGATGATCGAAGCCCCCACCCAGGTCCTCAACTTCGAAGAGATCGACTACAAGGAGATCGAGGTGGAAGAGGTGAGCGAAGTCGTGCCGGCCGTGGGCTAGCCAGCCTCTGCCTGAGCTCGACTCCTGTGTCGCCGGTCCGGTCCTCCCATTCGTGCCCCCCCTCCCCCCGGGAGTCGCCACCGTCCCACGGAGCCCGGGTGTGGAGGGGACTTTCCGCTTTCACCTGCTGCGCAGTGGCTCTGTTTTCCTCGCTTCTGTACTCTTGAGTTTGGATTTCTTAGTCCGGTGCCTGGTTTGGGTCGCCTCAAATAGGAGGATGAATTGATGACACTGTGGTCAGCCAGTTCTCCATCTGTGAGTAGTTCCTGCATCACAGACGGGTGGCTTTGGAGTTTCGGTGCTCTATGAGGTGGTGTTCGTCAGGGTCAGCGATTGTGTTAAGTTCGGCTTCTCGCCCCCCGTGCCTGACACATAGTAGGTCATCAGCAAATACTTGGCAAATGAATACATGATCAGGTCTGAGAAATTGTCTCTCTGATTTCACTTTGACCGACTCCGAAGAGCAGTACTTGTAATATTAAATGTTATGTTTTTGATTGGACTGATTCAGATGAACCTCACCATTTGTAATGTGGGCTTGTGTGCAATTAAAAGGTGTCAAAAGTAGCCTCTTCTGAAAAAAATAAGGAATTCGATGACAACTAGAACTAAAGTATAACTTACTCTGAAGTAAAAGCTTAATGTTCTCTTAATATAGTGAGTCTAGGATTTACAGAGGACTTGGTGCTAAGACCCATAAAATCTAGAAAAATAAAAATACTTTGCATATCTTTTTGACACATTTTTAAAAGTGCTAACACTGATGAAAACTGCGTCTATTAACTTTGCCATATATTTGATTTATTAAGCACTTTGCATTTTATATTCCAGAAAGAACTTTTACACATGGACTTATCCCTACTTTAAAAATCTAAAATTATATGTAAGTAGTGGCAAGCAGAAAGTAATGAGATAATTGTCATTCAACAAAAAAGCATTTTTCTTTGCATGATTTGAAGTATAATGGATTGCTGGATTATATGTGTTTTTTACATATATTTTACTGCATGAAGTAACCTTAGAGACAACTGAGGACCCTATTTTACAAGTAGTGTAAGGAACAATAAAGCCCATAGAGTTAAAGAAAAATGTACCACTTATTATCTATGTATAAAATAAAATAAAAGTTGTGCCACTTATTATCTATGTAATTTGATGCGTTTCCTAATACCTTTCAGCTTTGGTTTCTATAACTATAAAATAACGGTAATTTCTTTTTCATTTTATCTTATAAAAGATCCAAATAGGCAGGATATACAAAATACCCAGTGTGGTGTCTGACACATAGTACAAAGAAACCGAGTTCCAGATTGGAACAGTGACCTGCTTTAAGGTTACATGGCTAAAAGAAGGGCCTGCATTTTGAAAAAGGGGGTGTGTGTATGTGTCTGTGTGTGGGTTTCTATGATAAATTCCTTTTTCAGAAGTGGATAGTTGACCTAACTTTCATGGATTACATTCCTTCTTTTTTAAGAATAAAAATTCAGTGAGTCAGTATAAAAGAATTGTGGTTTTTAAATAAGCATTTACGTCTACTCTGGGGAACTGCTATGCTTGTAGACTACAAATTGTTATGTAATAATAACTTCTTCATGATCTCCCAGATACTTTCACCGACTTACATCATTCCATGCTTATACCCTTAGTTTTCATAAACTACTTTCTAAAATTTTTAATATTTTTGCACCTTGGAAGAATGAAAGTTTACTCAGGAGACATTTGTCATTTTGCTGTCCTTCCTGTGAAGTCATTTAATTTCTGATTAGATTTTTCTGTTTCCAAGTGGCCTTCACTTTAGATCATTCATGCTTTCTTTGGGTGCTTATTTTAAACTTCAATCGATTTTGAATAAAGCAAGGATCATATTTTGAGATGGGCACTAAAATGATTACCTTTGTAGTTGTTCCTCTACCTACAGGGCACTTCCAGAATTTCATACTATTGGCATCTTCCCAGCATTGAGGTATCACCTTAAATGTTACTTCCTTGATGTTATCTTATCACCTCTTTTATCCTTCATGGAACTTAACTCCCAGCAAAATGTGAACTTCTTTATTCACATTTATAGTTCTAGTACCTAGTGCCTAGAAAGTTTTATATAAGTGTTTTAGTACCTAAATAAGACATCACAGCATAATTATGAGAATTTAGTGCCCAATCTGGTTCTCTTATATATGCTAAAACCAGAGAGTTATGTGATTTGGCTAAGGCAGCATTTTGTAGAAATCAGCTTTGATTCTCTTTCCAAATGTTGATTCCATTAGACTTAATTGTACCTAGCAAATATTTTTGCCTAGCAAAGGTAAAGATATTCTGAAAGACCAAAAAAATGGTCCGGTTAACCTTTATCTAACTGCTAAAAAGTTACTTTTTGGCATGTAATGTTTAAAAAAGAGACCATCAGTGTTGACCACAAGCATAGCTTATGACCAAGGCACTTTACAGAATCTAAGCTTCATTACACAGACACACAAAGGTTTTTTTTCCCCCATTGCTAAATAGAATGACATTGATACTTATTTTGTAATTTTAGATTATAGGTAATTGGTAATAGAGAAAATCCAGACTTAATACTAATCTAAATAAACTGAGCCTATATGCATACATTTTAATTAGTATTTAATTATAAATATCCAAAATTATTCGTGAAATCTTCATTGTGAAATTAGTGGTCAATAGGAATCTAGGATGGTTATTATAATGAAGAGGAAGCTGAGAGATAATTTTCATTTTGTGTATGTCTAATTTAAAAGATGACACAAGCATTTATTTGAAAGAATATTAAATGGGTCAGATAACTTCCGGCAAGTCTTTAAAAGAGACTGATGGAAAAAAATATTTTAAAAGTTTGAATAATCAGAGCTTTACTTTTATGTTATCAAGCCTGTCAGCAGATGGCAATTCCACTGTGCCACAGTTTATTAATAGATATTGAAGTTCTGAAATAGTAGGACACTCCAAGTCCTAACTAATAAATTTAAGATCTATGCTTGTTCTGTCAGGTTCCAAATTTCTAGCCAGAGTAATGGCAACCTAGCCAGGGTCCATTCAGATAGTCCACAGAACAGGCCAAACTGACAACTACAGTCACTAAACTAAAAATAACATGAATTGGGAACAATTCTGTTATAGTAAATTAAGAGCCCAAGGGCATCCATCCTTTTCTGTCTAGGTAAGTGTTCTGTTCTCTCTTTATTTAAGGACTTGATAGATGGAAGAACAGAGTAATTTTCTAAAAGAATTGCTTTTTATTAAACACCCAAAAAAATCTTGTTTTGATTTTCATGCCTTTCATTGCTAAATTGTATGGAAATATTCTTCATGCATCTCATATTCTTTTGTTAACTCTTTTAATAAGAAATTAAGTTGAACTCTTCTGTACTATTGAAGACTAAAGTGGTGGACCCAAAACAGAAGGACTGAACATTTGGGGGAAAATTGCATGTCTTGACAGGATTAATCTGAGAACATTTTAAATTAGAAGACATTCATAAATTTAGAAAACACTATCTCCATATTGACTTCCCTTTAAAAACCAAAGTTTCTTAGCAGTCCTATGTTCTATTTTTATAAATCCGGGATTGAGAAAAATATTTGAAATATTTATTCCTAGGTTCACCATTTTGGACAGATAGATGTAATGGGGTGATCTTATAATATGAATATGTGCCCTTTTTTTACACTCCTGGTGAAAATTGATCTTTGGGGAAAAGTCTTTCAAAGTAATTGTTAATGACTGATAAAATCTCCAAGAAACTTGAACTGCTCAGGCTTAAAGACAACCCAGGAAACATAGTTGATTTGTGAACTTAAATTAGAAATTTAAGTAAAAAGTGATTTTCTTTCAGTGCTTTGTAGTTTACCTCAGATGTGATTGTGTTTCCATTGTCATTTATGCTACTCTTTTCTGCTGATCAGCCATGTGTAGAGAAAATCCTTGTAGGCAAGGATTTTTCTTGTCCCTTCTTCCTGCCCAACATGTCCCTCAGTGCTCTGAAAAGCTTCCACTCGTATGTTCTCTATGGCTTTCTTTGAAATGCCTTGTTTTACTATTGTTTTTTGTTTTCAATGTAACCTAGTGCAGTCATTCATTCTCAAACAGTAAAACCATTTGAAGGCTTTTTATTTTATTTATTTATTTATTTTTTTTTTAAATTTTTTTTGAGACTGGGTCTCGCTATTTTTGCCAGTGGAACCGCAGGCTCTCGTTGCCTGGGGTACCACAGACTCAAGCATACCCCAGCCTCAGCTTCCCAGTAGCTGGGATTACAGGCGTGTGCCACCACGTCCAGCTATTTTTTTGGAACTAGGTCTCACTACGGGCCCCAGGCGGGACTCGAACCGCGATCCCTAGCCCCAGCCGCTTCATAGGCTGAAGCTTATAGGCACGAGCCACTGTGCCTGGCCTGAAGGCTTTTTAAAACATAACTGGCACTTATGCAATTCTGGGTTAGAACCTGAGAATTTGCAGTTCTCATAAATTTCAAAGTGATGCTTCTGACCCACAGACCACACTTTGAGAACTGCTGACTTGATACTTTTCTACTTTTACGTCTGATTTACTCTGAAAAATCTTTTCTAGACTTCTTATAACACAATATTGGTTTATCTAACTTACTGACTGTTCCTTCTCAGATTTTGCTGGTTCCTTCCTTGTGTTCTAAATATTGTTATGCTTCAAATTCATTCTTGGGAACCCAGTATCAACTTACTGTCTCTTCATTATCTTATCCAACTGGTGACTGGAAATCCCAACTAAGTGCTAATTATTCCAAGTTTTTAATCTCCTGGCTATCTCTTTCTTGCTGTGGTCTCTATTTTCTTGATACTTACACTCAGATAGATAATAGGCATCTTTTGTGATCGAACCCCGTGATGTTTTTTAAAAACTCTTCTTGCTCCATTCTTTCTTATCCTTCATTAAACTATTTCCCAATCTAAATTTTATCCTTGCTTCCATTAAACTGTTTCCATTCTAGACTATCCTTGATTCATCTCTTCTCCTTTGATCCCTTCTTCAAGAGGGACAGCACCCCACTTGTCTTCTTGCAGCCCAAGAAGCTGACCATCAGAAAGTACTTTTAACTCTTTCCTCTTAACATACCACCAATCTGCCCATTTTTCTGTGATACCGTAAACCTGGTTCTTACACTATTCTCTCTTACCTGGCTCTCTGTAATAGCCTTCAACTTGATCTGTTATAGCCTCTATCTCCCCCAGCTTTTATCTTCACATAAGAGCTAGAATGGTTTTTTAAAATGTAAATCATATTACATCTTTTCTCTTTAAATTCTTTCAGTTGCTTCTCATTGTACTTAAACTAAAACCAATTCCTCATGGTGCAGAGAGCCATTCAGGATCCAGTCAGCCTTATCTTGTTGCATCACTCTTCTGTTCTATCACTGTGTGCTGCCACACCAAACGTAAGCATTTCTCTAGGTTATCACTAAAATATCACCCTTTCTCAGTGAAACCTTTCAGGACTACCTTCTTTAAAACTGGAGTGAGAAGGAATGCATGCATGTGTATGTACACACACAATTAGGCTCCTTCGCTTAGCACACTTAGCGTTTTCTAAAAAATACTCTTTTTCTTATATATGTTGTTTCCTCTTTGTCTCCCTACTTGAGGATATAATCAGCAAGAGCAAGGATTTGGACTTGATTTATTTAACTCTTATCTTGCTTGCCAAGGATAGCACCTAACTTGTAGCTGGGTTTAAATGTTCTTGAATAGGGAGATGGGGGAATTTTTCCCCCCTTTGGATCTGTATGTTAGTTGTCTCTTCTTTGATTGACTCCTCCTATCATTCAAATATTAGGCTAGTCTTCTCTGATGGAGTTCCCATACTACCAGCCTGACATTTCCACCACTCTTCTCATGTCCTGTTTCTTATTTTCCACATGGCAATTTTTTAACCTGATTTTTTTCTTACCTTTGTATATGCTTTCTTCCTCCTCTAGAAAACACATAAAACAAACTTTTTATTTGCTTGCTGCTACATTTTTGTTATCCCAAACAGTACCTGAATATAGTAGATATTCAGGAAACACGGTTTAAGACATTAACAGAAGTATCATTGTTCCCTTGGCATAAGCCTCATTTTCACTCCTTGAAAGCAGGAGATATTACCCATTTCTGTTGACTAGGCAGGGTCTAGGCCTGCTGACTTTGCCTTTGACTTTAACGATCCACTGAACTTCAGCTGAGTGCTGCATTTGCTCTGTTTTTGAGCTGCATACCAGCCCACAAGTGAGAATGCTCTGTCCTGTAACAGCTTCCTTCCTGCAGTCAGAAGACTTTGATTTTTCAGTTTCTTTGCTTTTAACAAGTTTTTCAGCATCATTTTTATATTCCATTGTGACTGAGGGAACCTGAGTAGGACCTCACTCTGTTCTACCACTGTTTTTACTCATTATAGCTTCCCGTGTTGGGAAAGCATATTCTGTAAAATTACCTCTTTCTGAGGATTCCGGTGAGAAGTAGAGAATGTGACTTTTTTATGTCCTTTAATCCTTATACCTATGCTGGAAAAGGAGTGTGTGATCCTTTAATTTACCATTCTAGACTCTCATCTTTGACTCTCGTCAGCTAAAAAGCTTTCGAAAAGTTGTTTAAGTACTGAACTTCCTGTCTACCTCTCCTTCATTCCATGAACACAAGGGTCAGTTCTTCATGTTTTCTCTCTTCTTTTTTAATATGTCTTTGCACTTATGCCATTTGAAAAAATAAGCCATATTTTTTTTAGAAGAAAAAATATTTTGAGTCTGTGTTTATAAGCTTACTCCTTTAATAAGCATAGCAGTTATTTCTATCCTGTGTTTTACTTTGTGTGTACAACCTTGGGTATCTTGACTTTATTATAATTTTAGATCTAATGTTTTACCACACATATGAAATATCTTTGACCGTAACATGAGTGGGAGCTTCTTCACATCATGGACTCTCATCTTACATGAATGTGTTTTATATTTCAGTGTTCCCAAACTTGCTTTCTCAAGCAAAAGGGACAAAGTTCATTGTATCATCATTTGCTCACCGTTTGCTCCTATGAATAAGCTAAAGCCCTGAATCAGCCTCATCTCATCACTAGGTGGCACTTGTGCATCACAATTAGTCATGCGCACCTAACAGTTTTTGTGACAGTGTATGATCCACAGATACAGAGAATGATTGGAATCCCTGCTTGGATATTCCCCATGATAGGAAAGTGAAGCAGGAGAACACTAAATACCAGTTACTTTGATATATTTAAATAATTTATTAAATTATTTTATAACCATTATTTCATTGTAATAACAGTAGGTAAACTGGTCTCCATTATACCTTTTTAGCCTAAAATTACCATAAGTTGAAATTTGTTTTAAAACCTGTTTGCTGTTCATCATGGTTTATTTTTAAGAGGCATGATCAGAAAGTACTTCTTAGCAGATTAAATCTCAACTCCAAGTACATACTGTTCTTTTGTAGTGTTTAAAGAAATGCCTAATTTGACTTATGAACTTTTCTAACTGTTCACTGAAAAAAATGTAAGCATCTGCCTGTTCAAATACATTAATTTGCCTACCAATAATAGCTATGTAGTTAGAATCTTTTTCACACTCAAGCCCTTTGGGTTCCAAATCCTCCTTCTCTTTCCATTCTGCTGGTGCCAGATCTAGCCAGTACCCCATTCATGGTAAAGTAACTGGATAGTAAATGCAGAGGAAACATTGGTTCCTTTCTCTTGTTGTGAGAGGTATTGGAGGAGAGTGAGAATTTAAACACTAGGCGAACCCTGGGCATCCACAACTAGGAAGGCTAAGAGAGAAAGTCACCGAAGGTAGAACCAACTACCAGAAATGTTGACCTGTTTTTGCCTAGAGGCAACCCAATTTCCTCTGAGCCAGTGACATACAGATTCTGAATGTACAGAGTGTATTGGTCATTGCATACTGTAAATTAAATTCTGGCATCTGTGAATCCCGACCACATGATCTTGGGCAAGTCACAGTCTTGTGATTCAATTTACTTACTTTTAAAAGGGAGGAAGAAGCTGGGCATGGTGGCACATGCCTGTAGGTGGCAACCTAGGAAGCCATGGTTGGGGCTAGGGATCATGGTTTGAGTCCCGCCGGGGGCACGTAGCGAGACCCAGTTCCAAAGAAATTGCTGGGCATGGTGGCGTGCGCCTGTAATCCCAGCTTCCTGGGAAGCTGGGGCTGGGGATTGGATTGCTTGAGTCTGTGGTACCCCAGGCAATGTGAGCCTGCGGTTCCATGGGCAAAAATAGCGAGACCTAGTCTCAAAAAAAAAAGAGGAAGACTAAATGTGTTGATGCATGAAAAGCACACAGACTAATGTCTGCCTGGCATATGATAAGCATTCTCTAAATGCTAACCATTTGGGTGGCATAATACACTGAGCAGCCTGAGAAATGTCCATACTACTTTACGTAATGTGTGAAGTAGAATTTGAGCAGTGTCTACTTCTAAAGTGGTTTATACCCCAATTTATTACTGCTGTCCTAGTAGTAGTTAGTTCTTAGCACTCATTCTGCAGTCATGATAAAATGGGGTTATTTTAACATCCTAGCTATATCCTATTTACTATAGAATAGTTGTCTACCCAAGGATTTGTTTATCTAAATTTTTAATAGAGACTTCTCCAAGGGAAGACATAACTGCTACTTTGTGATATATGAAAGGATTTATACACATGAGAATCTCTTAACTTTTGGTGGTAAACTACCTGGCATCAAACTGCACCCCATGACATACTAGATACTACATAGCCTTGACTAAGTTAATTTCTTTAAAACTAGGTGAAAAACGACAAATTTGATGAATTTATAGACACCTGGATGTACCTAGAGGAAATCA
>PVHY01005274.1:30868-84770 GCA_004024945.1 Uropsilus gracilis
AAAATAAAAAAAAAAAAAAAAAAACTAGGTGAGGATAACATTAATTTTGTCTCCAAGATTGTGTAAGGTATGTAAAATACTTAGCTTGGTACCTACTATGCAGCAAGTACATAATAAAGTACACTGTGCAGCAGGTGGTGAAATTTTTTTCCTTGAAGAAAAAACATTGACACAGAATGCTTAGACCAAAGCAGCTTAGACCCATTGGTAGTTTAAAGACTGGTACAGATAATGACAAGGTCCTTTGCATAGATTCTAGTAATTGTGTTTTAACAAGCATCAAAAACTATTCTTTGTTTTTGTTTTATTTTTATATCATGACAAATTTTAAGCATTTACAAAGTAGAAAGAATAATAGCATGAGAGAGCAATAGACCTATGAAGTACCCGTTACTTTGCTTCAATAATAATACCTGATAAGTCTCTATAACTTTTTAAAAATAGCTTTAACGAGATATATTTTATGTCATAAAATTCACCCATTTGAGGTGTACATTGTTTTTAAAAAATCTACCTAGCTGTGCATCTATCACCAAAAACCAATTTTTTAAGCATTCTCACAACTTTGATAGGGCTCCCTCCTACCCATTTATAACTAATTCCAATTTCCACTTACGGCCCCAGGTTACTAGTCAACTGTTTTCTATCTCTATAGTTTTGCTCTTTCTGGATATTTAATGTAAATGGAATCACATATAATGTGCTCTAATGTTTCTCACTTTGCATACTGTTTTGGGGGTTATCCATGTATCAGTTTGGTTTTTTTTTTTTTTGATGAGTAATATTTCATTGTGTAGATGATGCCACTGGGTCCTTCCCAGTGACCAGTCTATCATCTGATACTGTGTTTTTTTACAAGTTGAAGATTTGTAACCAACCTGCATCAAGTAAATCTATCAGCACCATTTGTCCAACAGCATGTACTCACCTCACTTTTCATTTTTTAGCAATAAAGTATTTTTAAATAAAGGTATGTACACAGTTTTTTAGACATAATGCTGTTGCACTCTTTAGAGGCTACAATATAGCATAAATAGATATTTTCCACTGGAAAGCCAAAAAAATTAGCGTTCCTCACTTTGTTTTGTTGTTGGCTTTATTTTTGTTGGTCTAGAACTGCACCTACAGGTATTCAGAAGTGGTTTTTCATTTCACAAACAGGATAGCTTAAAGTATTTATTAGATGTTCCTGCTTTTTTGTTTGTTTGTTTTTACAAACCTTTTCTCTGTCTTCTCATTCATCTTGCTAGTTTTGTTTCCTATCTCCAAGACTATTTCTGTTGTTTTTGGCTCTACTTGAAAAAGAAGAATGTCTAGATAGTAAACATTCAAAAATAGAGAAAAAAAGTGTTATTTCATTTTTCTCAATTTTAATGGAAATTCTTTCTTGTTCAGTGGCAATTCCAGATAGTGATGATTTCTTAAGAACTTTAATAAAAGACTTTCCAGTTGACTTCATTGTTACATGTTGTTACATGTTGGGCTCAAGATATTTGTTTCTGATTTATGTGTGTGTGTTTTTTTTGTTTTATTTTTTTGATTTAGGTTGTTGGAAGAGGGGCCTTTGGAGTAGTTTGCAAAGCTAAATGGAGAGCAAAAGATGTTGCTATTAAACAAATAGAAAGTGAATCTGAGAGGAAAGCTTTTATTGTAGAGGTAAGTTAATGTCATTTCTGTTGTATAGTTCTTCAGCTTAGAATTTAATATTACGGGGAAAAAAACATTTCTTAATTGTCATTTCTCTATACTTGAACATTAGTAATTTGGTTGAATCGAAGGTAATACTTTAGAACATTTTTCACTCACACTATTAATTCTGATTTAAAAAATAGGGGGAATGAATTCATCTGTGAATTAAAATGCTATCTCATCTATAGTAATTCAGTTCTATTTTCAAGGCATAGAATTTAAATTTTAAAATAGTAAAGAAGTGGTATTGTTTCCCATTATCTAAAATTAAGAAGGAAATTTTTATGCTTTAATATCTAATTGAATATTTTTAGAAATTAAAATGAGATTATTTTAAATGAAAATAATTTCAGATTTGGTTTTTCTCATTTAGCATGAAAATTTTCAAGTCTGTTCTCTTACAGATTTGATGATGGAGAATTTAATGAAATTGTATTTTTAGATTTACTTAATTTTTCAACCTAGTGGGTTTTGTATATTAGATCACAGTTATTTTTTTTAATTGGTGATAAAAAAAACTAAATGAGTAATCTTTATCACTTTTTAGCTTAATTAGCCAGTGGATACATAGCTTTTATAAGTCTTCTGAATTTAGATCTGTGTTTTTACATAATCTTAATTTCAAAATGTACTTCGTGATATTTTTAAATACATAACAGAAAAATGAAAATTTAATTATAATATGTTGAAATGGGTTTTGTAATTACTTGAGTGAGTTGAGTTGAAAATTACTCATGAATGGTTTGGTGTCCTGAAGTCTGACCTTGTTTTATTCATGATTTCTGTTTATAATTGAACATTATTGTGGCAGTTTCATAGAACTAGGTAAAAGCATTATGTCAAAAAACAGTATTCAAGAGTCAAAAAGATATTAATTTAGAGGGGGAAAATTAAGTTTATACATATACTTCGGGTGAAATGTCAGCTACACTTAATAAGTGATACTCATTACTCTTAGAACCGAAAATTCACCAATGTTAACTATGGAAAGATAGGCTTTCTAATTGCATGTAATAGTTTTAGTTGTCAAGCAAAGGAAATTAGTATAGCCAAAGCTTTTACTGACCTCACTATGAATCAGTGGAACAAAACTAGAAGTAGGAGAAAACCATAGTCATTTCCACAATAGGTCAGATTAGAATTACTAAGACAATGGCAATGTCTTAGAGAGTGGATAAGAAGGAATTATTGAGAGATGCGAGATGGTGTGTAAGGAAAACAGTAGAGGTATGTAGAAAGAATGGAGATTTTTAGTCAGATAGAGCAAAGTTCAAACCTTGACTGCACCACTTCCTAGCAATGTATTTAGCAGCTCATTTTTCTCTCTCTGAACCTTATCTTAAAGGTCCCGTGTCTTTAAAGTGGAAGTGATAGTATTTACTTTGCAGAGTATGAGCGTTCTGCAATATTTTAATGCCCACCAGGACCTGACTTAGAGTAGATAAGATTGTTCAACAACAGTAACTTATAGATGGTGATGACACAATGACATGACTTTCTTTTGGCTTAGATAACTTCGCTTAGTGCCATCTTTGGAATGGTATCCTGACATTTCTGGCAAAGTTAGTTTCTTATTTGTTTTATGACCCTTATTCATAACTCCTGTTATAGCACTTAACTCATTGCATTATTTGTTCATACACATAGTCCACAACTAAACTACAAGCACTTTGAGGCAGGGATTCTAGGGATATACTTAGGACCATAGTGCCTACTACATAATAAATAGTGATTACTGAATGAGCAAACGAATGCGTTGTATAACCATGAGATGTGGGTCATGCCATGAAATCATCTCCTTCAAACATGTTTTGAAAAGAACCCTTCATTTGTTGCAGCTTCGGCAGTTGTCCCGTGTGACCCACCCTAACATTGTGAAGCTCTATGGCGCCTGCTTAAATCCAGTAAGTTTGTCCCTTTCATTGGCACCTGTCTATAAGGAACAACATAGCTGATGTGTAATTTAGAAAGTTGTTTTGATTTGTTATAATGAAGGAGTTGACTTAGGGTCATTACCAGTAACCTTATTTTCTTACAAGACTTTTTGATCACTGTCACTTTCTGTACTCATTAGCACTAAAAAAAGGCCCCCAGAGAGCTTCTAATCATGTTTTGTTTTGTTTTGTTTTGTTTTTAATGCATCTTCTAAGAGGAGTTACTCTTAGAAAGTAGACTCCTGAAAGACAAGGTTGTAGGTTATAGATACCTTTTCTTCCCCCTTTAGTGCCATTCATATAGTAGGGTCTAAAAGAATGAGTTTTACAGCATTTATAAAATCAAAGGTTGAACTAAGTTATCTCTCAAATCCCTTAAGATGATTTAGCTCTGTGATTAATTATTCTGTCATGTATTTCTTTTAGGTTTGTCTTGTGATGGAATATGCTGAAGGGGGCTCTTTATATAATGGTGAGTGTCATTAGACCTGTCTTTAGCTAGGAGAGTAAAATAATTAAAAAGCTTTTAACTATAAACTATAAGTTACTTAATGTTCCTCACTCTGTACTCTCAGAGTCCCAAAAGGAGGTAATTAAAGAAAGAAATCAGCTTAAGCTTAAAAATAATAAGATGCTACAACATTTATATGTGAAATTTAGAAGTCAAAGTATATCAATCTTTTAAATTGATGTGCTTTTCATAATGTTAAAAGCATTTAAAGTAAAATTTGCTTTAAATAGATTTTTAAGTATCCTTAGACTTTATATATTTTTAAATTTTGTCCACTCTTAGCTTTGAACCTTCTTATTTCAAAACTCTTTAACCATACTTCCATTTCACTTATTTTATTTTGCTTTTTAAGAATAAAATTGTGAAAACTCACTTCATAAAACATTTTAATTACAGCAATGAAAGGAAGTTACCTTTCTAGAACTGAACTCTTTCACCAATCATTTATGTATTTTCTTGTGCTGTGTCAGTTCATTTACTGCCTACTTGTTCCTCATTGCTGTTGGTACATAAAACTCTCTTGTTTTATTTCTGGGTTTTGGCTTTTACCAAGAGCATAATTGTAAGCACTTTGACACACATTATTTTGTCTTTCATGCTGTCTCTCACTATTTTTCTTGTAGTTTGCCATCACATTGCTTATGATTTTTTATTACAATGTACAAAACTATTTTGAATGAAAATTTGTACCAGTATATATTCATTTTACTTGAATGAATGTAACGTTTAGTCATACTATTAAATGTTAGGTACTTGTCTGGTAATTCTCCATATAAAATTAGTATTTCCATCTTTTTATTTAGAAAAGAATTGAAAACAGAATGGATGGGAGCATTTGTGGACAAATGCCCTGTCATATGTTCTGATGTGTTGCATTCACCTTGTATCTTTTGTTATATGCAATAAAGTTCTTTTTAGTTTGTGCCTTTCTTTTGCAGTGCTGCATGGTGCTGAACCATTGCCGTATTATACTGCTGCCCACGCCATGAGTTGGTGTTTACAGTGTTCCCAAGGAGTGGCTTATCTTCACAGTATGCAACCCAAAGCTCTAATTCACAGAGATCTGAAACCACCAAAGTAAGTTCTGAAACCACCAAAGTAAGTGGCATGTTTCTCTCTTGCCACCCCCACCAACTTGCTAATTCAGTTTGATTATTGCACATGACTTTCTCATTTTCTTTTGACTTATTCATGGGTGTTTATTTTTACTCACCTACATCATAAACCATTTATGTAAGCTTCCAGAGTAGAATATTGTCATTAGTGAGATTTTTATTTTAGTCATATTTTAGTTAACTCCTACCTCATAATTAGCATATTTCTAGACTCTATTAGTCTATAAATCTTATTTTGTGCCTGTAACATCTATTTTTTTCCTAGACAGTTAGCTTCATGACAGCAGAGAGAAGTTTGTATTGTTTCCTGTGGTTCTTTAACAACTCACACAATATTCACATATAGTAGGCATTCTACAAACGTTTACAGTGGTTCTTAATTGCTAATTAATTACTTCTTTAGAGGAAGGCAAAGAGCATTTTTGGCATCTGGATAAAAACTGAAAATATTCTGAATATCTCCATATTAAAAAGCTAGGGACTTTGAAGGAATTTCAGAATTCCCTCAATAATGACTATTATTTTGGGTTTTTGTTTTTATCTATACACAATTAAAGGAAATACACATAAATACACATGTGGCATTTATTGTCCCCTTTCAATTTTTTTCTTCACCCTCCTGTGACAGAGTAAAAAGTTCATACATGATCTCCTCTCTTCTCTCTCCTCTCTCTGACCTCCTGCCACCACCTGCCGTATCAGTTCTTAGTTAAGAGGTTTCTCCAAGGAATCATGTCACAAGTATAGTCTCAAGTATTCCATTCTCTTGATACTGGTTTATAACAGTGAGGTATCCCTTTGGGGTATAACTTGTCACTCTTAGCTAATCTGATACATTCTCCAGGTTTCAGCTCTTAGAATCACTGTTCTCACTAGTGGATCTTACTTCTACTCCCAGATTTCAGCTGAATTCTCTTTCCCCAGGTCCCTGATCAAATAGTGTTTGAGTCCCAGGTCCATAACACTTTTTAAAAATTTGACTCCTAAGCTTTTATTGTCTGATCTACCTGCCTTGACTGGCAAAGAAAAAATTACTTAGCCTTTTTTCCTGGTTTTGGAGAGTGAGTCTTCCTTGTTTCCTGTGTATTACAACAGTGAAATTGTCAAAACAAACTCGTGAAAATCATATATAGCAACATATTGATTAATGACTAAAGGATGCAGGCAAGCATAATGCACAGACAAAGCAGTTCCCAAAAGTGTCCCTTTTCTTTTGCATTAGGATGTATATCTGTTTTTAATGGGACAGGCTTGAAAGTGAAATAATTCACACTTCGTAACTACTCAGAGGTTATGAAGTATATCATACTGGGTGTCCAGAAGTGGAGAAAGTAGAGACAGTAACCACCAGCCAACCAGCCTATCAGTTAATAGTAGGCCAAAATAGAGACTCATTTCTAGTTACTGTAAGATTTAAAAGGCTTGCAAACTTTTAAATCATGTTCCACAGTAAGAAATACTTTATAATCTAATATGCATATACATATATGCATATGCATATATAACTGAAATGAAACTTTCATGCAGTTATGTTTAATCTTACTATTTTCTCAGCAGCTATCATAATCTACTGAATTGATTTGTATTAGGTGTCTAGACCTATGATCTTAATTTTATGATCTAGATTTTATGATAGTTTATCAACAACTTGAAAAGCACTGGTAGATTAAGTACAGGGGACAAGCGATTTCTAAAGTTACTGATGTTTATCCCCCGTCACTTCAGGACACTCAAATGTTGACCTTATGGAAGTTTTTTAAACCCCATTTTTTATTTTAGCACAAAGAGAAGTATAACTAGGAAAAATTGTAAAATACAGGAGTATTCAAAATGTGAGTCTAGCAGTTTCTCTAAGAGAGCTAGTAGGTTAAATTGAGTTATTTTTGCTCATTTATCCTCTTAAACTCTTTCATTAACCAGATAACTTTTCACAGAAATTGAGTGGTAGACCCCTTCTATTTCCATGAATGTCTTATCTTTCATTATAGAACCAAATATTGGCCTTAAATCTTTGATTTTTTTTTTTTTTTTTTTTTTTTTAACAGCTTGCTGCTTGTTGCAGGAGGGACAGTTTTAAAAATCTGTGATTTTGGTACAGCCTGTGACATTCAGACACACATGACCAATAACAAGGGGAGTGCTGCTTGGATGGCACCTGAAGTTTTTGAAGGTAAAATGATGTCATTTATACTCCATGTAAATCCAGTATGAGTTTATGACTTTGCCTTATTTGCAATGTTTTATTTCTGAATAGCAAATACCTGTAAGATACTAAAGTTTAAGGAGGTATTAAAAATATCCTTAGTGTTAAGCTCATAGAAGATTTAAGTTGGCTAACATCTGTAGTGAAAATTTCAGTCAGTTGTCATCATTCTCAGAGTCCATAATTGCAATCATTTGTTTGTGACCCCATAATCAATACTCGGTACTTTCATAGTTATTTGTAGGTATATGTAAAGGGGAAAATCTTCAGTTACCTGCCATACATAGCAACTTTCTACCTTATTTCAGTTCTCATACTGTTGTCGCTTTATTGCCACATTTTTGTACTTTTCTGCTTTTGGTGATTTTACTATTTATTCATGCAACTTCCAAGAACAGTGAAAAAGAGCTCTCTAGAAAGTATTCCCAAAGAAAAGGATGCTATAATGTGTTTTGTGGAGAAGATATCTGTTCTAGATAATCTTCATTTTCATGCATGTGTTGCAGTGAGTTAATGTTAGTGAGTCAATAATATATATTAAATACTGTTATCTAGCCAGTTATTTATTACAGTTGTCTGTGAGATAAAATGACTCAGTTTTACTGTAGTTTGGAAAAAAAGATTTGTTCAATTAGAAGAACCCAGAAATAAAATTTGCTCTTGTTTATGGCAACAAAACTCAATTAGGCTATGTAAAATTTCATTATTGAAATGTCAGTACTTATGCCCCAAATTGGATCTTTGAACTACCTCAGAGGAAAGCTAAGTGCACATTTAGTATATATGCTAAGTACATATCAGCTTGTACATTAAGAATTTTTATCTCACAAGATATTGGAGAGAAAATCTTTTCTTCTGCTTCAACAGTAGAGTGGCACTATCAGGAAAATAGGAGGAGGTAAACTAAGATTAACGATAACATAGAAGAATATACAAATGTCCCAAGACTGCCCACCTCTGTCTCTGCAGACATCTCTTTAATCCTGTCCCTGTCAAAAGACAATTTCTTGCCCTTTAATAGCTGCCCATTTGTGCTTATGCAAATGTTCCTATTTTCCTTTTCTCTTTCCTTAACAGACCGCTTCTTTTGCTTGCTATAAAGCTCATTTCTAACTAAAAAATAAAAAAGAATGTACAAATATTTTTATATCCTACCCCCAAGAAAGTCTAAACCAAAACCTGTATCTCTTGGTGAAAAGTTATTAGGACATTCTCAGCGAAATTGTACTATCTTTTTTTCTAGGTAGCAATTACAGTGAAAAATGTGATGTCTTCAGCTGGGGTATCATCCTTTGGGAAGTGATAACACGTCGGAAACCATTTGATGAGATTGGTGGCCCAGCCTTCCGTATCATGTGGGCTGTTCATAATGGTTTGTGAAAAGAAAATTTCCTTTCATGTATTAAGAATATATATTACTCTTCCGCCTCCCAAAGACGTCCATTTACTCCCTACTATTAAAATGTACAATTCTCTGTTAAAAGAATACTTACCTGCTTGCTATCAGCTTCCACTTCTCGCACCCTACCCTCAAAATCAGGAGGTACAGGACTGGCTTTAATTCTTCCTGGCCTCTGCATGAACCGGGGGAGATCTGCTTACTTTGTTGATTGGTAGACACCCAGATCCATCTACGTAGTTTAGTTTCACTTTCTCCAGGTGATAGAGAAGCATTGAACTGGGCTCTGTGAAGAAATTTTAAAAAGTAAATAAATAGACTATTTCACACGGTTAAGACAGAGAACTATAGTCTTTCTCCTGAGGAAGCAAGGTCTCACAAGGAGAGAAAGCAAAGAATAGTAAGAGTTGTCATTAAAGCTTTTCATAAAGGCAAAGTATAAAGTACTTCATATACACTTTTCTCCCCCAGTTATCCTTGTGAGGTGAGTACTATTATTGCCTCATCTTACAGTTTTACAAATTATACCTAGAAAGGTTAAACAGCTTGCCTGAGGTTGCAGTATTTCTAAGTAGTGGAGCTGGGATTCAAATCCTGATCTGACTTCAATAGCTGTCTCTTTAAGTTATATTAACTTGAGGGCCGGGCACGGTGGCTCGTGCTTGTAAGCTTCAGCCTATGAAGCGACCGGGGCCAGGGATCGCGGTTCGAGTCCCGCCTGGGGCCCGTAGTGAGACCTGGTTCCAAAAAAACAGCTGGGCGTGGTGGCGCACACCTATCATCCCAGCTACCTGGGAAGCTGAGGCTGGGAATGGCTTGAGTCCGTGGTACCCCGGGCAACGAGAGCCTGCGGTTCCACAGGCAAAAATAGCGAGACCTAGTCTCAAAAAAAAAAAAAAAAAAAAGTTATATTAACTTGTATACAGTGTCCTTACATCTCTCCTATACCTTTATACCTCTGACTATGTTTCTAACCACATGTGATATTAGAATATATCATCTTCCTTTAGTCAAGTCACTTTTATCTGCTTTAGGAAAATAAAGTCTTTAAGGAAAATTGCTTAGCCTTCCTAACTTTGAGCATCACTGCTATTTTATACCTTTCAGTCAATTGTAATCATTCTGATTAATGGCATTTTAATACACAATTCCACAAGTGATATAAAAAGTATCTCTCTGATTAGGTCATTCATAGGCTTCTTGAACAGTTTCATCATCTGAGTAGTCTTAGCTGGCTTTACCAGCTTCCTGTGCTGCCTTTTAACATTACTTCCTGTAATGTCATTGAATGAAATGCTAGAGCATTAACTAAGAGTTTTTCTGTCAGTTGTTAGTAAATAAGTGAGTATCTCTGAAATAAGAAATAAAAACTTACAAAGATCTCATTTTGCTTGAGACCTTTTATATTTAGGGACCTTACCAATAATATTACAGTGTTAGTAATTACAAAGAGCTAGGCAATTCTTGGCTTGTGAATGATTTGTTTATAGGAACCAAAATAATCTGCCTCTCACTGGAGGTCTATATAAATAAAATGCCATAGTGGACTACCTTTCAGATGTGGAAGCTGATTTTTCAAATTTATTTGAAATTTGCGCAGAGAATCTGAGCATGTGTTTCAAGTAAGATTTCTTTAAGCCCCCATTTTCTTTTCTTTTCTTTTTTTTTTTTTTTTTTTTTTTTTTTTTTTTTTTTTTTTTTTTTTTTTTTTTTTTTTTTTTTTTTTTTTTTTTTTTTTTTTTTTTTTTTTTTTTGAGACTAGGTCTGGCTTTTTTTGCCCATGGAACCCCAGGCTCTTGTTGCCTGGGGTACCACACTCTCAAGCAGTTCCCAGCCTCAGCTTCCCAGGTAGCTGGGATTACAGGCGGGCGCGCACTACCACGCCCAGCTGTTTTTTTGTAACTAGGTCTCACTACGGGCCCCAGGCAGACTAGAACCACAATCCCTAGCCCTGGCCGCTTCATAGGCTAAAGCTTACAGGCACGAGCCACCGTACCCAGCCCCCATTTTATTTTTCTTGATTAAAAACCACATTAAGCCATTGTTTGTTAAAAAGAATGTTTAAACAAATGAAATAGCATTAATTCTCAATCTTCCCATAATACATATAAAAACTGTAATTCAACTTTTTAAAAGGCATAGCTTCCTCTTTGTGAAAGGATACATATTTACCTGAAAAAACAAAAAAAGTACTTTTATCATTACTCTAAAAAGATCTTAAATTACACCATCTATAAAATAAATACTGCTTGGGAGATACATTTTTAAAAGTTATATCATTCTTTTCCCTCTTTAATTTTCAATTATAGGTACTAGACCACCGCTGATCAAAAATTTACCTAAGCCCATTGAAAGTCTGATGACTCGTTGTTGGTCTAAAGATCCTTCTCAGCGCCCCTCAATGGAGGAAATTGTGAAAATAATGACTCACTTGATGCGGGTATAATCCTTCTTTTGAGGGGTTTTGGGTTTATAGGAATTTGATGCATTTTATAACTCATAATTTATTGCTATTTTCTGCTTTACATGTCTCGGTATTTTCTAAGTTAGGGTGGGCCTTCTTTGCTATATAATCAGAGGAGAAGATGTTATTTTGAAAAAGTCTAGTAGTTTATGGTGGAAAAATGACCAGAGGTCTATTTAGTGAACAGTTTGTGTTTGTTGCCTCAGCTCCAGCATTAAATAAGCAAAATTAAATAATAATCTCTATTTTTACAGAACTTAAATATTGTATAACTCTATGTACTCAGTTGTAGTTTTCTCTGGTACAGATCTTTATCAAGCACTCATTTGTGTAAGCAAGGCAATAGAGAAATTGTGTCATATTTTCACCTTTGAGTTTTACCTTTTGTGGGGTTTTTTGCATATTTTCAGATTTTGATTTGTCATTGAAACATTAAGCTTTTAGAATTTATAGAATTTTGAATTTAGAAGACCCTTTTTAAGTGATGATCAAAATTTACTAATCTATAAGTCACTTTTCAAATAATTTGATAAATTTTAGGCCTTTCGTTTTCTATTATAATGACAAAATCAAGTAGCACCTTGACTTTAAAAAGTTAATGTGTTTATGAAGTTTCCTGAATTTTAGTCTCCTTAAGTAGAGAATAAGGACTACCTATATAGCCAAAGATTTGTTTAGTTCGTACTAACAATTATTTAGCAAGTCAGCTTGAATTAACCATATTAAAATTTACCATCGTATTTGGGTATCAGCTATATAGAGAATCTTAGTCTGTTAAGCTATATCTATAGGCAACTTAGTGTCAGTCAGTAATCAGTTATACTTTGGGATTTATATTGTTCAAATTATAATTATGTATATATAGGCTTGGTCTAATTGCAGATCACCTTTTTTCCTCCACATTTTTATTTTATCCAACATCTTTTTTTTTTTTTTTTTTTTTTTTTTTTTTTTTTTTTTTTTTTTTTTTTTTTTTTTTTTTTGCATCTTATAGTCCTAAGTTATCCATACATTATCTTTTTGGCAGTAAGATGTTAGTTCTAATAGTTCTGTAGAATACCAGTCTCAGTTATGAGATCGAGTCATTCCAACAATGTGCAAGTTGATGTCACTGCTGTACGAACATAAATTTATTTCTTATAATTGTAAGAAATGAAGCTGTTTTATTTCCTGTTTTCCTCTAGAGAAATAGTTGCTGTTTTCTCCTAGACTACCTAGGTTCTGTATAAAATGGACACTTAAATAGATGGCATTGATCACAGTTGAAATTCAGAAAGGCATATTCTTATCATCTTAATTAGGATTTTGGGTATCTATAAATTCAATATACCTTAAGGAAAGTAAAGCAGCATCTTTGCTACATTCAGATTCTGCAACAAGGAAATAGTTAAAATGTGATTTTAGCAGGATTTAGTTTGTATTAAATTTTAAATTGTGATCTACTTTTTTATATATAGTACTTTCCAGGAGCAGATGAGCCGTTACAGTACCCTTGTCAGTACTCAGACGAAGGCCAGAGCAACTCTGCCACCAGTACAGGTAAGTGGATAGTCTGGAAGACTGATAGCCTGATTTTTTTTAATCTCTTTTCCCATGAAATTATAATCAAGAGGCAATGAGTGATGTCCTCATTTACATTTTAATTTCTGTATTTCATATGATTGACTGCAATTTGAGTTTCCAGGTGCATCATTCGTCATGAAGGTATGCAGATGAAAGTTATGAGGACAGATTTCCAACTCTTGGATTCTTGCATAGTTAAAGATTTTGAAATTGGCTATTTTAAGAGTGTATGTCATTCTTTGTTTTAGAAGTAGTTTTTATATAGATATTGCCAAAAAAGCATAAGAAATTTTAAATAGATACAACAACCTAATTCTCATCATGAATACCCTACATCTTAGTTTTTCTACAGAGATTGCTATTTTAGAAGATGAGTTTTGATTTTCTTAAATATGAAGTAGTAGTGGCCTCCATAGATTGTGATTCTCAAAAAGGAAAGTAGAAATAATTCCCTAATTTAGAAAAAAATATGTTGCATGTTAAGCATTTTATTTATAAATAAAAGGTGTAAATGCATATATCTCATACTTGGAAAATTTTATTTTTCCTAGTCTTCTAGCATACCTTAAATATAATTATTTTAAACTTATTTGCTGCTTAGTGAGGTATTTTTAGTTTCCAGTTTTACTGAATTTTTTTTGAGTAGCTCTGAATTTTAAAGTGAGCTTCTCTAAAATTCCATTATTTGCTTCTACCACTAAACTTTCTCCCTATTTTCTCCCTATCTTTTGATCTGAAGTATATCACCTTTTCACCAACCCTCAGTTTCTTTTAGGTCCTCCTTCCTTCTTCCAGTTAGCCAGCAATTTTTCCCTGTTTCTTGTGTCATCAGTTTTAACCTTTTTCTAAGATTGTTCCCAGCATATACATAAACTGTATATGCATTCAGATTATAACTCTATATTACATTCAGATTTTTGTTTTAGCTCCAAAATTGCTCTTGTCAAGATCACCAGTTAACCCCAATTACTGAATATTCATTTGAATGATATTCAGTTCTTATTTTTTTGACTCAGCTTTGAAACAATTCATTCCTTTCTGCTTCATACAACACTTTCTTGAGTTGGTCTCCAGGCTAATACCATATTAGCCTGAGTTTCAACGTGTATCTCTAGAAAATTGTTCTAATGGTTTCCTTTGCTTGTTATTCCTCCTCTCCCAAATTATAAATCTAAGGGTGCCCAAAACTCAAAATCATTTGGCCTTTTCACTTATCTACACTCATTTTCTTGGTAATCTCATCCAGTGTAATGGCTTTTTGTACCATCTATTTGCTGATGTTTTGCTCTAACCCAGAGCTGACCTCCATCCTAATATATCCATCTATAGTCAGAACCCCCCCCCCCGCCCCCTTCATCTGCAGGAGATAGTCCAGGACTCCATTGGATGTCTGGAATCACAGATAGTACCAAACTATATATCTAGTATGTTACATAGGAGTTATAAATTAGGCATAGTAAGAGATAGTAACATTAATGTAGCATTAATTAGTGAAGTAGAACAATTAAGGCAACATGCATCAGTATATTAAAGTTACATGAGTCTGGTCTCTAAAAAAAACTTACTGTACATCTTGCTTTTGGCTGTGGTTGATCATGAGTAACTAGAACTGCAGGTAAGGGGAGATTGTTATACTTGCTTGATAGCTAGCAGGAGTTCATTTGTTTTCCAAACAGAATTCCTGACAACACCCTTCAAACTCACTTTTTCTGTAGTCTCCCTTACATACATTAATAGCCACTCCATTCTGCTCTTTCAGGTAAGAACCTTAAAGTCATCTTTGCTTATTAGAAGATTATTTAGGTATTTTAGTTCCTTTTTTGAGCTATCCTTAAATGTCACTTAAAATTGTTCATTTGGGTAGTTTTACTAATGGAAAAATCTCATCTTATTTCTAAAAATTAATTTTTATTCATGCTAGTTTAGAAAAGAATTTAAGTTACCTATTACTGAATAAAGCACTTGTATTATTCCAATTCTATAGTCAAATATTTCTGCTTTTCTAGGCTCATTCATGGATATTGCTTCTACGAATACCAGTAACAAAAGTGACACTAATGTGGAGCAAGTTCCTGCCACAAATGATACTATTAAACGCTTAGAATCAAAATTGTTGAAAAATCAGGCAAAGCAGCAGGTTTGTTTTGTTATTAAAAAAAAAAAAATAGAATTGTATAATAACCTCACCTGTAGCCATAATATACTAACTGAAATTGATTTTTTGCAATCTTCCATTACGTGAATTCTGGATCTTATTCCTGAAACAGACAGATGAACTTAACAAAGAAAGTACAGACACAGAGTGAGATATCCTGCCATTTATTACCAAATTGTTTTCCTTTCTAATGGTTTGCCAACAGTTTGTTTCCTGACTTTAATGGTTAATAATTAAAACATGAGTAATTCTTTCTTAAAGGAGTTATCCTGAATCTGTCATTTTATATTGTATTTTTATCATTATTCTTAAAGCGTATACTTAAAGCATTTTAAAGATTTTATTCATCTAACCTGAGGCATTTAGAGTAATAGTACTTGGGACATTTAACTCCTAGTTACAGTGACTGTCCTTTTCCTAAATACCAATATCTCTGCAGCTTGCTCTTCTTAGCTCTGCAGCTCACTCTACCTGAAATAGTCCCTCTTTCAGAGCAGAACAGAATCTGTAGGAATACCAGTTGGTATCTTCCTCCTCCTAGGCTACTCAGGATTTTTAAATCTAAACAGCTTCAGTAATTTAAGTTAACCTATAATTTTAACAGAGTGAATCTGGACGTTTAAGCTTGGGAGCTTCCCGTGGGAGCAGCATAGAGAGCTTGCCCCCAACCTCTGAGGGCAAGAGGATGAGCGCTGACATGTCTGAAATAGAAGCCAGGATTGCTGCGACCACAGGTAAAGGGAATGAGAATGAGAAGGAATGGGAATAGTAGTGACAGTTATTTCAGGAGTGGGAATGTCACAGGGTTTTTTGTTTAATTTTTTTAAAGTAGATAGTAGAATTAGAATATACTTTCTAAGTTTATAGCTATAATGTATACATCTCAAATTCCAAGTAAGGGAAGTATGGCTTATATATAATTATTTGGTACGTGAACTGTGCCTTCCTAGTTATAGATTCTATCAAATGGAATTCTTTCAACTCAAACTGAAAGTCTAATTGAGAAATTGCAGTTTGGCAAAATGAGAATGTTTTGGAGAATTTTGAATGGTTCTACTAGAACCTGGTGCTGAATTCAAATAATAGCAAATGCTTTGTTTTTGAGTTAGCAGAAAAATAAACTCCAAATCTAGATATGAGTTGGCCTTACTGTCTGTTCTCCCTTCCAGAGACAAAGATAGCTAAGTGTGTTGTGGCTGATTCATTTAATTGTAAAATAAAAGATCATGGTCATTTTATTCAATTTTGGAAAAGCTAGTGGTTAAGTTCCATTTTAGACGGCTTGATCAGCACAAAAGCCATTACATGTTTGTTACACAAGCAAACTGACAGCCTCCTTTTTAAACTGGATTTCATTTTAGTAGTGCTGGTTTGTTTTCTTTCTGATTGCCTCAGAGGTAGAGAGAAGTGATTATGAAACTAAATGTATTTCATTGTGAAAAAAGTGGAAATGTAAACAAACCAGAAAAATATTTTTCATAATTGTCCGAATCAGAGATAAACACTAAACATTTTTGTGTATTTACCTCTAGTCTTTTAACTATATGTTCGTATACGTGTATATTACCATGTGTATTTGTATATGTATTTTTTAACTTAGCTAACCAATTTTTTTCCCATAGGATTTGGGGGGTTTTTTGTCATTTTTTTCTTAGAAAATAAAGTATTTTAGGCTGGGCGCGGTGGTACATGACTGTAATCCCAGTTACCTGGGAAACTGAGGCTGGGGATCACTTGTGTCCACAGGTTTGATACAACCCTGGGCAACATAGCATGATCTAGTCTCTTAAAAAATTTTTTTTAATAAATTTATTAATAAGAAAATATTTTCATTTTCTGTGGAGTTTTTTTAGAGCAAGCTATCCAGAGGACTTGTTCTCAACTAATCTGTGATTTTTATCAGTTAGCGTCAGAATCAGAGCTGACAGAATATCAAAGTAACAGTGTCTATAACACATAACTTTATTTTTCACACATGAACAAATCTGGAGGAATGTTCCATGATGATTAGGCATGATGATGATTGAATGACTTCTGTCATTTGGTGCCACAATTCCTGTTGTATAGCTTCTATCCTCAAATTTTTTTGTGCTCCAAGATGACAAATACAGTTCTAGTCATTCTATCCACCATCTAGGCATCCAGAAGGAAAGATTGGAGAAAGCACAGAATGGCATATGCCCAAATTCTTTCAAGGTTCTTTCCCAGAATTCCCTCCTCCAAACATCCACATAGATGTCATTGGCTGTAGTAAGATGGTCAGGTAGCTACATGTGGTTCTGAAAAGGAAAACTCTGCAGTCTTCTATCTGGGAAGACTTGCTGTCCTGAATAAAGTCAGAACTCTGCTGTTAAGAAGGAAGAAAAAACTAGAAATTAACTAGGGACTAGTAGTTCTTCACAGATGAATCTTTAGAAATGATTAAGTTGAATGAAGGTCACCAGCCACTGACAAACCCCTCTGTTCTCTGTGACTCACAAGGGTTTCTGTTGAGTGAGGGCTTTTCTGTATAGTGTCAGATGAGCTGTGTATACAGAAACATGCCCTCGTATTTTGGGAAACCTTTTCTACTTCAGGGGTATTCAAATTAGTCCTGCCAAATACTGATTGTTCCCTAGACAGAAAATACTGTTATAATCTTATAGCTTTGCTAATGTCAATTTTCTAGTAAAGGACTGACTTAATTTTTTTATGGATGTGGTATTTCCCTAAATTAAAGATAACTGTATACCTTTCAATTACCCTCTTTCTTTTTCTGCCTAAATGTGTACCAGACGTTGTTGAACATTCACTATATTTTACATGGTTCAGATCTTTTAGTGCACTTAGTGAACTCAGATTTTTAGTAAACTTTGAGAAATCCTTATTCTCCAGCTGTTCAATATTACTTATGTTGAATGGAACTGTACCCTAGACTTTGGAAACTACAATAAATGCTCAGTCTATTAGATGTATAAATATTATTTGTAAGTATAAAAGCATATATATTTCATACTTTGATTCGGTCATTATTTGATCACTAAGTTTTAATTTATAACCCTTTTCAAGAAACAGCTAACTTGAACATACATATTCCTGTGTTTGTGTGATTAAAACAAACATGACAACTTATTTTTTGTTAACGCCTTTCTTCCTTTCCACTTTAATCTGACCCATCCTCATTGCATATCAGTGGTTTCACTTAGGTAGATTTTCTATAAACATGTTAGAAATTTAGTTTCTTCGTTACCCTGCAGCTTTGTATGTCTTTGTCCGATTTTTTTTTTCTGCTAATTAATGCCAGTGTGTGAAATATCTATATTGATAGTTGTTTGCTCCTTAATCGTGCCTTTTCTAAGCATGTATGAAAAGTTAGAGATAGTTCTGCATGACATTCTGCATGAAGTGTTATTAACATAACTATTTGAATATTCTGTTTTTTGTAGTTAATTGTTTTCTGTGTTCCTATTTGTGGTTGTTTGCATGTGTACTGTATATATGTGTTTTGCAGCCAAGCCTAAACGGGGTCACCGTAAAACCGCTTCATTTGGCAACATTCTGGATGTCCCTGAGATCGTCATATCAGGTATCATAGACCTCCTGAGTTGGTCTAATAGCTGTGGAACCGGAGTAATGATCCCTGGTACTTACAAAATGCTTCTTGCTCCAATTTTTATAGGACATGGAAATAGATACCTTGCATGCAGTAAGTAGGGAGACAGATTGACAACTGTGTACCCCTTGTCTACACTGAAGCCGGTTTGGCAGGAATTCTTCAATCTCCCATTGTGAGAATAAAATAGAAGGCAGTGTAAACTTTTGCACAGAAAGAATACCAGCCCAGAATTCTACCAACTTCCTCTCAACTTTTAAGTGAATAGATGAGCTGAACACAGATTTCTTTCCAACCAACAGAAAGAGGAAGCAGTTTTGAAATATTTGTTACCCTTGATTTCTTTCCCTCCTTTGTTACTACTTTTTTGGGCTTCTAGGCTTTTTATCCCAACCTCTTTCTGTTGGTAGCAAGTGAAATAGGAATTGAGAAAACAGTTGCTAAGTACCATTTTGCCCTAACCTCAAAAAGAAACTAGATGAGATTTGCTTGCAGGGTATCTTGCCAAAGAATCATGGTCAATTCTGATTCTTCCAAATTATTCCAAAAAGTTTTGGAAATTGCAATCTTTATACCTAACTCACACATGGTACTTAATTGTTTCACTGGTATATTGTTTTTATTCCATATGGTGATCATTTCATAGATGAATAGTAATCACCATTTTTGAGAAGAACAAATGGCATATATCACATCCAGGATTGGAGATACGTAGCAAGTTTATTTTAAAATGAAGTACTGTTTTTCTTACATCATTGTTAATTTGGGGGTATCATTTGATATCTCCTCTCAAAATATAGTCCCTGTGGTTCTCTCACCAGCACAGCATCCATGATCCATCACCATAGTTTCTCGGGAAAACTTATTCATTCTTTTTTCCTCTGGTAAACTGAAAGCTGAAGGTGGTGACCATAGCTTTCTTATTTATTATCGGTTGTTATCAGCAGTGTTTGACTAATTGCTTCACTTAAAAGTGTTTAATAAATACCTAATAAGTTAATGAGTATACCATTATTCAACTATAGTGCAGACCTACAGGACACAAAGACATAAATTATGTATTTCTTAAGGGCCATTTTGGCTGTACAAACACAGTTTATATTGGAGTAATTTTGATGATGAATATCAAAGTGTTTTGTAACATTGTCACTATTGCTGTTGGAAAATAGCCCATTTCTCACGTAGTAATTTCATTTATTGAGTCGTGGGTTGCTTTTGAAGTTAACAAAGAATCTGGTGTCATTTTATTTCTATACTGAAAGATACTGTCTTCAAAGAAATAATACTCTTGAATGGAGAAGTGACAAATTAAATGAATATACTGCTAAGCTGTGATTATCTTAAATATTTGAGGGAATAAAGAAAATTTCAGCAAATACAGTATAATCTTTAATTGCAGTGACATACATACATTTCAAGTGGATAACACTGAGAACCAACATATGTAAATACATTAATTTCCACTAAAATCCAGTTTTATCTAAACTTCACAATATCTTTGCCCCCTTTATCCCAACTTACCCAGTGACAGGATAAGCTTCATCTTGGTCTGATGGGTAAGCAATGAGAACAAACATGCACACAACACCTGTGTACACACAGTGGGTATATGGCCAGTTCTCTCCAGAATAATGAGGAAGAGAAAAAGAATAGTCTCAGTACCTCCAAACCAGGATCAGTTTGTACCCCTGGATACATTTAGAAGCTTTTGATTATCCTAACTGTCAGGTACTAGTAGCATATATGGGACATAAGACAGGATTCTGCTAAGTAGCCTAAAATGTACCACAACCAAGAATTATCCAGCATAAAAAGTTAATAGCATCAAGCTGAGATACCTTAGTTAGGTGCTGTTTGTGGACTATAAAGTAGTTTAAAAGGATTCATCTTTATTGATCTTCCTAACAGTCTTGTAATCAGATCCACCAAAAGAAGAACTTAGATTTGATGTTGAATAGTTTTTTCCATAATCACACAGACGACTAGCCTGGAGCTTAGGGCGACTCCAAATCACGTCCATTTTCTACAATTCAGTTTGAGTCAGGGGAAATAAAGTAATTCTGCCACGTTTCTCTTTAGTGTTTCCAGTTAGGAGAACACTTTAACCAGAAGACCTCTTTGACAATACTGAGTTCTGTTGGAGTCGGAAAGCGTTAACTCTGTCCTTTAATGAGAGCAATAAATACTGTACAAGTGGAAATAGTATTCAATAGTACATTTAATTAAACATTTTTATTGACTTTTTTCCAGATATCAGAGCATTAATCAATTTCACTTTCTTTTAAAAGAGTGCAAACCCTGGAATTGAAACAAGTGAACATAAAAACTAAACATAGGTCATATTTTTGAAGTATTCCTGGAAATAATCTCAGATGTCTTACTTAACTATTTAATTATAAGGGAAATGATACTTAATCCAGCAGATTTCTTAACATCCTCTGGATTTTTTTTTTTTTGTATAATTAACTTCCCACAACCTCTATATTGTTATCAAATACTTAATGCTGTTTTGATACTGGTTAGCATCAGTTTTCAGTTGTAACTGTTGTGAACAGTTTTTTACATATAACTTTATTTTTATCTTACCTATTATGAATTGTTTTAGTAATATTTTCCATTAGCCAAGTGCGGGATACTGGGCTTTACATACTTAGAAATGAAGTTTGCCTCTTTAATAAGAGCATTCTTTGAAATGTCACAAAAAAATTTATTGTACAAGTAAATCTTTTCTAAATTAAATCTTTTCTAAATGTTCTAAAACTTCTAAATTTTGTTGCTTCATGTATTCGTTTAAAAAACCTAACAAGTTTGGACTGGGCATGGTGGCACATGCCAATAAGCAGCAGCCTAGGAAGCTGCAGCCGGGGCCAGGGATCGCAGTTTGAGTGCCACCGGGGGCACATAGCGAGAGACCTAGTTCCAAAAAAATATAGCTGGGTGTGGTGGCACGCGCCTGTAATCCCAGCTACCTGGGAAGCTGAGGCTGGGGATTGTTTGAGTCTGTGGTACCCCGGGCAACGTGAGCCTGCGATTCCACAGGCAAAAATAAATAGCGAGACCTAGTCTCAAAAAAAAAAAAAAACCTAACAAGTTTGAAAAATTTTAAATACAAAAACACTACTACTATAAAGTTATTTGAATGGACTTTTTAAAATACCTCTTCATAAATAACTAAAATGCCTTAACTGGTCATAAGTAGACACATTCAAATCTTATTTCATATTTGCTCTGAATTCAGCATTGTGGTTAACTATGCCATCATTCAAGTAGAAAGAGCTAGCAACTTATGACTAACAGCAGTCTACATCAATTAAATGGACTCTTGATCAAGCAAAAATTGACCTTTAATACCTAAATCTTTTTTATAAATCAAACTATTCAATTTCTTAAATCTATTATATATCCTGGCTCTGAAGACATATTGGCAAATTTTTGTGTGGGCAACTTGTCTACTTCCCCTGCTCACTTGCCCTTAAAGAGTGACTGTAGATCAGTCTGGCTCCCTTAATGCCCCATAAGACACATAGTTAAATGCAAATTACCAGTAAATAGAATATAACATTTTGCTGACTCTTCATTTGTGGAGAATTTCCTGCCAAGTAACTGTGCTTCCTAAAGTCAATGTAAGTATATTCATTTCTTGCCCATGATCTAAGCAATTTGACCCAAGATTTTACTAATCCATTTTTTGTTGAATGTTATGAGCTAATAAATGAACTTTGAAAATAGAAAATTAGAGTTTTTTTTAATGCTTTCTATATAAAATGAAGTTTTAAAAGCATAATCTTATTTTCCTCTTTTATAACCATTTTAATTGATGCTGCTTAATCAGTGGCAGATTACTGGATTGCTTTTACATTTTTCTTATTTTTTTCCCTCTAAGACTTTAGTAAGAACACCAGTCTTTATCTGTTTCTTTTCTAGTTTATTCTTGACTTTCCTGTGTTTGATTTTCACTAGCCAAGCTTCTAAAGCTCTATTTCCCCCCTATCTTTATCTCATATACTCAGATGAAGCAGTGATTACGAATTGTGAAACTATATAATACATTCTAATAATAGCAGTCTGGTGTAAGAAGAATACCTAAGTTTTGCTGTTTCTTTAAAAATTTAAAAGTCAAAGATGAACAACTAAAAGGACCAAAAGCTAGGAAAAAATAGGAAAAAGAACCATAAATTATAAAGGGTGGCGTCGGTAAGATAGAAAATTTTCTTTATAGCTGTAGCATAGATTACCAATGGAATACACAATCCTACTCCAGGAGTCACTGAATGCATAGTTACAGCACTTAAGAAAATCAGCTATAATTATAATGCATTTTGAATACCACTTGAAAAAAAGTAGTATCATATTTGTATATACACATCACCTATAAGATTTAATTGAAACATTTGTCTTCTAAAATCTTCCTTCTCTAGTATAAAATTCCTTGTATATAATTTATTCCAGATTATTACTGTAAAATCAGATAAATTTCCAAAATTCCAAAATGTGATTTCCAAAAGTAAATTTTTTCAAATACTAATGTTATGACCATTAATACTATGACTTAATTATAAATAATCCTTGTAAAAAGTAGCAAAATTGGAAAGTTTTAGACTGTTTAGCTTTATTGATAGTTATAATTAGTATTTCTAAATTTTGAAGTTCAGACCAAATCATAATGCTTAAATTTGTTTTAAATATTTGAAAATTCTTTGATCTATTCCATACACAAACATTGCTTTAGTATGCTTCTGAGACTTTTGTAGTATGCTTCTATCTGAGAGTACAGAAAGACCCAAAAAGGTGCTTTGATGTGTCTTTTGTTATTTCTAAGCCATTTTAAAATGGTATGGCATAACATAAAGTGATAGAATGCTTTGACCAAAGAAGGTTTTCTTTCTCGTGTACTTTTATTAAGGAAATGACAGGAGTGAAGATGTGTGCTTTGGGGTTGGTCTTATTGAAATATTTTAAATATTTCTGTTCATTTCAGTCAAGAATTTAATTCTGAATTTAATACTTCTTGTTTGTAACAGCCTTAAAAAGACTTTAGGTGCCCCTATAATTTCAACTAAAAGATTTAGAACTTTTAACGAGAAAAATTTAATGAATATTCATTTTTAATTTCAGTCAGGGACATATAGCTCTATTATACATTACTAGTTAGCTGATTAAGTAGGTTAAGTAAAATACAGAAAGGTTGAAAATATTTAACAGAAAGCAATGGGTTGATGGGTTTCTAATCCATAACTAATGTTCACCTTCAGAAGATTCAAATGTAATTGGCAAACAGGTAGGATTCGGGAGGTGATGAGTGTTAATAAGAATGCTTGGACAGCTGGAGGCTGAGATATGACACATGGGTATACATGGGTACTATTTTGCTTTTTCAAAAACATCAGGATAAGATTTTAGCCTTTCGAAGGCTGTGAGCCAGTTCCTGAACCAGTAGACATTTACATTTATAAGTACACAAATAGTTCCCCCCCCTCCAAATCATGTGGCACCAGTGTGAAGAGAGTAAGATGGAGAGAACTAAACTCTTCTAGAACTGGCAAATTCCTGCCTTAACACAAATAATGTGACTATGAGCCTAATTCCTGAGCCCTCTGCCTGTTTCTGTCAGGTACAGTCACCTCACTTTCACCAAAATTCTGTATTCCTGGCTAATTCAGTGAAGAAGTTTACATTGCCTCACAGTGACTTTTTACCTGTCAGTGAGTGTCCCCACCATCTTAATCTACCAAGATCACTTTTTCAGTCTAAGCGGTTAGACTCTAATACAACTGATAACTTAAAAAGCAGAATTCAGTAATAATTGCTTTCCTTTGGTATGGGGTGGTGAACCCACCTTGAAGTGCCTCCCTGAAGAATGAACCAGAATTTAATGAAATTTGTGGTAGCCTAATAGAGAACATATATTTAAAAGTTGTATTTTCATTTTACCATGTAGCAGTAATAAATTATGGCAATGTATAATGCTATTTAATCTTTATTTCATGTGGTTTATACAAGAAAACCATATTCCATAATTCTTAGTGTTTAAAACTTAGGAATCTTAAAATTCGCAACTTTTTGACTAAAAGATGACTCCGGGAAAATGCAGTGTTGACTTTTACATGAAAAGAGAGTCTTCAGCATGTTTGGAAAACAGAAAAGTAAAAGAGTTAAGGTAAGAAAAACTCTGAGATTTACTTAAACTGATAGAAACCCTAAGAGCTTGAACCTAAGCCAGTCTCTGAAGTGTGATGGTATTCAAATACCAGCTCAGAAAATCAACTATACTTGAAAGAGCAATTTTTTTTTTTGAAAAGATAGGTTCTGTCTTTGTGACATTATTATAAAAACAACTGATTTCACCTCCAAGTTACTGTTTTCAAACATTCTTTTTCTGTGGGGAGGGAGTAGAATCAACTGGGGATGTGTTATATTCCTTTTGTTGCTTGGAAAAGTTTTTCTAAAAAATATCAATTCTGTTCATAAGTCTTGGGAGTTCCAGAATGAAATACTTAGTACCTCCTTTGGGGTTTCAGATTCCCTGACATTTGCTTACATCATAGTCCTCCTCATGTCAGTTACTTTTTTCATTTATGTTACCATGTGTAATATAGGTATGCACATATCAGCCATGAACAAGTGTAAATTGAGTTTGTAAATTAGTATTTAATTGCAAAAAAAGTCAGAATCTATCTAAATTTATGAGAACATACCCAGTAATTTTCATTTGCAGTAATTGAAGTTTAATTTTTTTACATTCATATTTCTAAATGATGACTTAAAATTTAATATTGGAGCAACAAGTATTTGTTGATTGCAATCCTTTTTTTGCTATGTCTGAACTATTTGCCAGATGGTTTCTGCCTTGGTTGTGCTAATTAAAATGCATTGCTTAATATTGCTTCATTTAATGCATGCTGTGGCTTGGAGATTTCATCTCATTTTGTGGCATTTGTTAACTGTTCACTCTTCTTTACTTCCTAAAAAGTTTTACTCTCCTTTCCTTTTACCCCCACCTAGATTTGAGTTTGTATTTGTTGTTACCGCAATAGTGATGTAATGACTTTGAGACATGTGTTGGGTGGTTCCCCAGATTTCACAAATGTCGCTAATCTGAAAAGAGAATTCCAAACACTTTTAAAAGCCTGTCTCATCTAAGCTAATTTTAGAATGATTGTGTTGAATGAAATATGCCTCAAATTCCTTGTTCATTATGGTGATGGGATCTTTTTTGTCCTCAGGAAACAGATAAAAGTATTCACAAAAGCACCTTAGTGTCTGACTCAGTAAATGTCCATTTTGCTACTGTGTTAACTTGTAATGGTAAACTGAAGCTTGAAATAAACTGAAATTGAATTAAGATTATGCATGAAATTTGATCTAAAACATAGCTAAAAGGGGAAAGTAAAGTCTGACATTCCTTGGTTTTGGTAAATCTGAATTTTTATATACACTACATATATTACGTTAAACTTTTATTTTTCTGTAAGGTACTTGTAGCTTATGTGCAAAACTAAATCACATGGATTAAGATGCTAAATTATATTGCTGATTGGTTTAAATAAATTACCTAGGATTATGGAAGTATAACATTTTAAGAATGAAACCTGTCATTAATTGATCTACAACTTTTAAGAGTACATGTTGTGAGTGCTGCCCACTAATTGAGAAATTACATAATTTCAAAGTCAAGAATTTTGAGTATTGTCAGCTGTTGCTCATAGTATTTTGGTGTTTCCTTTTAGACAGCTGATCTCTCAGCTTAGAAGATAGTGTTTAAACAACCTTATTCCCAAATAAAGGTGGTGAGTGAAGCTGTTGCTTAATTCATTCTCTTTTACTGAACTTATATTTATGGAATTCTTTCATAAACTGCTTTTTTAGTTAAATTAATTTCTCTTAACATAGAAATTCCTAAAGCAAGGTTAAAATTACAAGTGCCTTTCATACAGTTTACATGTATTTGATATCAGAATGAGAAACATTCCTGTCAAGTAGATTGAGTTCATAAACTATAAATTACTAGATTCTGATAAAGACTAATAATAAAACTAAATATGTATGACTTGGTTTATTAAGTTTTTGAGTCTAAGCATCCTTTTAGGCACTGAAAAGAGCAAGCTCCTGCTGTTGGTTAAAGTCAATCACTTCTCATAACCTGCTAGCTATCTTGCTGTAGAAACTAACGTAAGGCCCTTGAAATAGATGCCGTCATCAGCCCCAGCCCCCAAGCATTCATCTATTTAAATACATGACAGAAGATGGTGGAAGAGAGTGCAGCAGCTATTTGTGTGGTAGGAGTGGTTATTGTATTAGGACATACTTTTTTGTGGGCCAGCAACTTTTGAGTTAAAACACTGCAGCTGTTTCTCTTCCTCCCCCCCTTTTTCTCTCACTCCCCCTTCAACAATAAACTCACTTATTATTTTTCCCCACAAACATTTTGTATAGATCCAAGGAGCAACAATTTCCAACTTCCTGTGGTAGCAGCTGCACCTTTGTTATCTATTTGAATAGATTTCAGTATTTTACTTTATTTTTTTCAAGGCAACGGACAGCCAAGACGTAGATCCATCCAAGACTTGACTGTTACTGGAACAGAACCTGGTCAGGTAAGATTTAACATTTGAGTTCTGTCTTTGAGGAATATTAATGGGCAGAAATCAAGAATTAACTAAAATATATGTACTCTAAAAATTTAGTTTTATGAGTTGAACTAAAATTATTATGGAGAAGATTCTTGATACTTGAAATAAAATCCTTAGAAAAAACTGTATATGTCATTAGCTTAAAGAATAATTTATGAAAATAGTTGATTAATTCAAGTGCTCTGTATATGTTAAATGGTTTTATATATTTGTGCTTTAATCGGGAAGTATTTGTGTGACTTAACAACTGGACATTCATTTCCCTCTGTAGTGAATCCACTAATATTGTTTCTACTTTACTACTGAGGAGAATATTTCCCCATTAAGATGTCACTCCTAAGATCACATAGGCAGTGACATACCTAAAGAATTTTTACCATCTTTTAGTTGCTCATATCCATTGAATTTATATTTTTGTAAAATATCCTTGACAGTATTTACTACTTACTACAGCTGGTGAATGAGCTCTAGAAAGTCTTCTTATCCCAGTTGTTTAGATTTTCATTCTTTATCTTTATATTTCTAGGTGCTCTTGTTAACTCCATAATCTCTATCACTGCTTCTTTGTAGTTAATCCAGACATGATATAATATAAGCTGGTACTTAGAGTTTTAAATTATATAGATATAATTATTTTTTTCTGTTACTCAGATTATTAAACTTGACACCTTGTAATTTATATCATTTTCTTAAAATGAGTGATAACTAATTATGACATGTTTTGTTGTTGATTTGTTTTCAGATATGCTGAATTGACATTTACAGCATGCATCTGAATAATAAAAAATCCATATCATGGTTGATATTCATATAAAATTATAGGCATACATACTATAGAAATTTGATTTATTTTTTATATAGGGTATATTTGTATTTTCCATCCTAGAGATTTTTTTTTTTTTTTTTTTTGAGACTAGGTCTCACTATTTTTGCCCATGGAACCGCAGGCTCACATTGCCCAGGGTACCAGAGACTCGAGCAATCCTCAGCCTCAATTTCCCAAGTAGCTGGGATTACAGGCGTGCACCACCACTCCCAGCTATTTTTTTGGAACTAGGTCTCACTATGTTGCCCCGAGCGGGACTCAAATCATGATCCATGGTCCCCGCCGCGGCTTCCTAGGCTGCCACTTACAGGCACATGCCACCGTGCTTCTAGAGAAATATTTTTATTAATTTCATTTTTAGAACATGCTTAACATTTTGGAGAATTTTTATTGTCACTAATAAAATGTGAAAGCCCTTTATAAGCTATCAATTTAACATTAGTAAAAACCATTTTAGATATTTAACTGATAAATAACCTCAGTCTTCCTGTATATCCTGAAGTATTTTTTTATTTATCACAATTCTTATACATATGTTCGAACATACACTTATACACACCTTACAAATGAAATGTACACATACTGTTATATATCTGATTCTGTGAAACTCCAAAACTTTCAAATGATGTTTTCTTTTTTCTCTCCCTCAACTACTTGAAGTTTTAATCAGAGCATTTAATAGCATAGTTTGATATCTGATATTAGCTTTGATTCCTTAGAGGCTTGATTCCTTAGAGGCTTGATGAGCTCAGCCTTTTTAACACTCTTTATTATTGCCATTGATATTCCAGTTATGAGGAATTCTAGCCAAGTATTCTGCCTTTGACTAGGAATGAGAATCTTGTTATAAGACAATTCAGGAGCATCTGCTAGAGTGAGTACTCTAGAATAAAGGCATTGATATACTTCAGGACTGACCTCATCAAAACTTGCTTGTTCCTCACAAATTCTTTATTACTTGAGATTATGATCATTACCCTTTTCATTTACGATACCTTAAGGTAGTAAATTGCTGGCACTGAGAGGTTACTCTGGTTATGGGATTTGTATGGATTGTCATGAGCTACAAAAGATTTGGAGTAAAGTGTTTTGGTCTATGAAAGGTTATAGTCATGTTATAGCCAGGTTTTTATAATTGATCAACTCAAGTTTCATAATTAATACAAACTTAAAATGTCTAATGTAGTTTGGGGTAAGAGTGGCAAACTGTAATTATTACGTCTATGAAGATACTTTTCCCTGAAAATTTCTTTAAAAAATACCATGAAATATTTCTGATTATTCATGAAAATAATGTTCATTATTTGGAGAAGTATCAATATGGAATTACAAAATTGAAGATATATTTCTTTTTAAAAGCTGACTAAGCAGTGATTATACAGATATCCCTGAATATTTTCTTTTCTCCATGAAAACTGATAAAGAACTTAAACAAATTTCCTCACCCACTATAATCATAAGAGGACAAGAAAGAACTTACACTAAAACTTATCATTATGTTTCAGGTGAACTGATATGAGTTTATATATTGGCTCTTGATTTGAGACAGATTACAGTAAAATACTTAAACTTTCTGTGAATAACTAAAATTAAGTGGATTGGTTTTTAATACTACCATTTCTATTGAAAGGAATTATGAACAAAGCAGGCAATTCTTGGTTAACAGCTGTGCAAGTATTTATGTAAAAAAAATTGGATCTTTACAATATATGTTAGCTCGGGTTTTAAAGTCATTCAGAAAGCTTATTAAGCACTTACAATGAATCTGGCATACTACATATTTTGAGAATAAATAGGAACTGATCTGATACTGAACCATCAGTGTTGTTAGAAGCTGGGTATAAATAGTTTCTCAGAACACCAATAGACAACCAAAGCCCAGATCCTATACTTTCTTTTTTTGTTTGTTTGTTTGTTTTGTTTTGTTTGAGACTAGGTCTCGCTGTTTTTGCCCGTGGAACCGCAGGCTCTCGTTGCCCGGGGTACCACAGACTCAAGCAATCCCCAGCCTCAGCTTCCCAGGTAGCTGGGATTACAGGCACGCGCCACCATGCCCAGCTATTTTTTTGGAACTAGGTCTCGCTACGGGCCCCAGGCGGGACTCAGACCACGAAATCTAGCCCCGGCAGCTTCATTGGCTGAAGTTTACAGGCACGAGCCACCGTGCCCGGCCTGATCCTATACTTTCTTACTAAAACACCCTCTGCTCCCCCTGGTGAACATTCTGCTTCACTGCAGCACTGCAGCAAATATTAAGCCAGCTCGTTCTACCCTTAGTATGTTCCTGGTAGTCTTTAACTTGGGGAGGCATGGACACTACCAGGGTGACCTAGTTGTCCCCAAGTAGCTTATTTGGGCAGCTTGTACTTAAATCCACATCAGTATAGAGAATTACAGTACAGTACTAACAGCTGCCACTTAGCGCTTGTGCACCAACTTCATGCCAAAGTTGTAGACTTTTTCTTAACACTATAAATTAGGTGCTTAGTATTTCCTCATTTTACAGATGGATAAACAGGGATTACGAAACTTGCCTGTCTCTTACTTCCCTAACTGCGATTATTTATAGCCATGTTTTGTATACATATGCTTTTGAAGCGTACAGACTCACATTTCCGTCTTGTATATAACAGTGAATGTGATGCTAAAGCGCCTGTGGGTATTGTTTTAAGTATTTTGGGTTCGATGGCCTGCATCATCATTAATTATTAGAGTTTTCAATGATGAAGTTTTAGCTGTGTCATATAATTAAGCAAAGCTGACCCATCTTGATAATAAATTTCTACAGATGACTGTACTGTAGATGTTTTCAAGACTTCGTTCATAGGGGTCGGCAGTCAATGAAAATCACAGGTGATGATGTAATTATGGTTATTTAAAGAACTAAACATTTATTTTTAATCTAAAATATTTATATTTCTATATGGAGTTTAGAGTCTACTTTTACTAGTCAGTTAATTTAATTTTGGGCAAGACTCTTAATTTCCCTGTGCTTATTAACTTTTCTGCCAATCAGGACCATAACTTCCTACCTTATGGTTCTTATAACATTTGAGAAAGGGTCAGACACACTGTAGCTGATTAATGTGTGTTGTGTACTTAGTCTCCAAAGTGACTTCTAAGACTCTCCCCACTCCTTGCTTTGACAATAATGTATTACTAATCAGAAATAAAATGGAAATGGCATTTGAAAAAAAATTAAATTCCTTTGACATTGTATTTCGTTATCATAAGTAACATTTCTGTCAAGGATCACAGAAAGTATTGTCTTAAGAGACCTTTTATCAGGTATTGAGATATATAAGGAATAATCTGCTGTGCTACTTTTTCCCATCTTCAGTCTGCAATTCTACATATATAAATAACTTTTAAAGTTCTAGGTCAGAAGCTTACAATCATTCTAAATAATTCCTGGTTTATTGTAAACCTTTCTGTTGGAGAACTTAAAGGCCATGAATAAAATTCTAAATTTCATTTGATATTTGTTATTCAAACGCTATTTCAGCAAGGATATCCTATAAATCAACATTTAATCTCTGTTTTGTCCTTATATAATTTTAGTAACTAAGAAGATTTCTGAAGTTTTTAAATAGCTTTTAAATGTCAGTCTAAATGGCAGCACTGGCTGTAAAGTCTTGACTTAAGAAAATATTTTCCCAGTTTTACAGGTGAAGCATGTAAACTCTTTTATCTGAAAATAACTTTATTTTTATCTGTGAAATAACTCCCTGTCCCTTTTTATAACTACAGAGATAAAGTTCTAGTCAAAGTTCAATTTTGGGTCACAACTCTGGTGATTTACCCATGTGGTTTAAGTTTGTCTTAATTGTTCTTTTGCTGCCTCAAACTACTGTGAGGCATTTCTGTACTCTTGAAACCACTTTTCTATCCAACCCTTGTGCTAACACTTTATAGATAGATAGATAGATAGATAGATAGATAGATAGATAGATAGATAGATAGATAGATAGATAGATAGATAGATAGATAGATAGATAGATAGATAGATAGATAGATAGATAGATAGATAGATAGATAGATAGATAGAGAGATAGAGAGAGAGAGAGAGAGAGAGAGAGATAGATAGATAGATAGATAGATAGATAGATAGATAGATAGATAGATAGATAGATAGATAGATAGATAGATAGATAGATAGATAGATAGATAGATAGATAGATAGATAGATAGATAATCTTTTATACGTATCTCTTAAACATTGCAGTTTATGTGAGAATAGAAGGATGGTAATTGTGTCTAAACGGTGGAATGATCACATCAGCAATATTTGCCAGTGATTTAAAAAAAAAAAAAACTGCTATAAAATAAGACATTGCATTGAATGTTGCAAGCAGTATAATAAATTTAATCTACAAAGTAGTTTCACTGTTTCTTTCATTGTCACATGTTACTGGCTGCTTATTTATGCTTGTATTCTTAGGTATTCAAAAAATATATTTATGACTTATTTTTAAATAATTAGTTTTTTGATGCAAACATCTTAGCATCTTCATATATTATTCCATTCAAATGAGGAAAAATATCTTTGTGGTAGCATTTAGTGACTGAGTATGTCTTATTGAAATATATTATTCATCCATTCCTTTCAATACAAAGACATATTTAAAATTTGAATTTACTCACACCTTTCTTATAGCTCTAAAGAACACCAGTTTTGAAATTTGACCTTATTAGCTTTATTTCTTGGATTTCTAGCTATTTAAAACCTGAAGTCGAACAAGCAAGTATGGACACATTTTCTAAGATTTTCTTGGAAAGTAAAAGGTGAAAGGAAATAAATAAGAAGCAAAGAATTCTCTTGGAAGAGATTTAAATTTAAGGACTACTATAGTACTTACTAGATCCAAGTAGGCTTGTTTTAGTATCATAGATGTTCATTGGTACATTTTTAAGATATGGAAAGTCCATTCTTAGGTTTCATAAATTTAATTTCTACTTATTCTATATCTTATTTAATTTCTCATGACTGATAAGTCATTCACATATCACTTTTATTTTTTTCTTTAAAAATGTTAACATATATTAACATAAACTTATGCTGCCTCTAAAACTCCATACATATATCAGCACTTTGACAATTTTATTGACAATAGGAATTATAACTGTTCAAAATCATTGTATGCTTAAATCATTAAGACTTACTTTCAGTCAAAGAAGGTTAAAAAGGCTTGGAAATAATGTCACAGTATCTTCACATGTTTTATCCAGAGTAACAGCAGCCTGAAAAGTTAAGAGTCACGTATTTCATCACTGGTTCTCTTTGGTTTATAAACTTTGTGCTTTTGAGGCATTTTGAAGCTTGAGAGTAATATAAAGCATTTCAGTCTCAAGTTGAAGTTTATGTAGGGACAATACAAATTTAGCTGAAATTCAAATGAGGAAAAGTATCTTTGTGATAGTATTTAGTCACTGAATATGTTTTATTGAAATGAACTGTGATTTTGATCTAGAGTGGGAGTTATGATTCTCTTAAGTTTACTTGAGTCACATCTTGTAGTTACAGCAGTATAATTATCTGCCATTTAGTCAGCATTTTTGTTATGTTGAGCCACTTCATGTACAGTGTTTCATTTGACTTTCACAACCTGATGAAGCAACTAATACTGTCCTCATTTTACTACCAAGTCTAGAGCTTAAATAGCATACTAAAGCATCAGTGAATAATTGGCAAACCAAAAGCTTAAACTTTGTTGTATTTTCTCCAAAATCTTACTTGTTTCTTCTTTTCATCCACACTTGATAAATGAGGAGCTAAGCCTCGGAGTGGCCAGGTTACTTGCTCAAGTTCACATAGCTGAAAGCAGCAGTACTGAGATTTGAAACCAGGTCCCCATAAACAGTTCATGAAAACCATATAAATCTGGTTTTTGACAGTTTTTGGCCTACAAAAACATCAGTTTTACATAGTTCTGTTTCATACCTGCTCTTTACATGTGATCTTTGAGAGATAATATGTCAGGATTTTAAAGCAAGAAGGGACACGAGCTTTATTGTTAGAGGATACACCATCTGCATAGATAAGGTTAAGCCTGCTGATAGAGGATCTGAATGCCTGGTGAGAACTTAAGAACTGATCCAATAGCAACTGACAAGTGCAAATCTTGTGTCTGCACACTGCTGGGACCTAATCCTCAACACAGGCCCTGGCTTTGTGCACAAAGAAACGGGTGTGGCAGAAATAACCACATGATGTTGAAGGGAACTGAGCTGGTCCCTAAAAGATGGAAAGAACTAGCAAGGAAGAGAATGAAATGAGCATCACAATGTGTGGAGCATCTGTATCAGTGCATGGATGAACTGAAGTTCTGGGAGACCAGTCTGATATGGCATTAAAAGTTGCTTATGATAGAGAAAAGCTTTTGGGAACTTCTGAAGCAATTTCAGTGGTACCCAAAAGTTTTCAAGGCAGAAAATCAAAGTTATCAATCACATCCTTAACCCAGCTTCAACCCCTCTCCAGATAAAATAACTTCTTGAAGGCCTCTAAATCAGACACCATGTTATAATTAGAACTCAAATCTTATCATTTCTGTTCAATTCCTGTGAGTCTACCTATATAGTCATCACCTGTGGTTACCCTTTTATCCTACCACCAGCCCATAATGCCATGTTTTATTATGCATTCCATTCTGGACTTATAATAAATACTCTTTAACTGGTTGAGATATTCTCTTAAATGGAATTTAAGTTGAAAAGTAAATTTTTTATAAGTGGATGTTGAATTTTGTTGAATGCTTTTTCTGCATCTCTTGAGATTTTTATACACTATTATTGGGATGAACTTAGATTACTAAAATTTCTCATGTTAACTGACCTTTACATTTATAGAGTAACTTCAACTTTTTAAAATTATTTTCTTGCTTTTATACTATCAAATTATACTTCTTAATATAATTTTTAGGACTTTTAACTTGAATCTTTTTTCATAAGCTAGGTTGGCTGCCAGTTTTTCTTTCACTACCTTTGTTTATTAGTCAGGTTTTATTGCCTTTATACAGTGAGTCTGGAAGTACTGTTTTTTCTTTTTTAGAATAAGATTGAAAATTTTTTTCTTGCATGGTTGATAAAACTAACCTGTAAAATACCCAATGCTTAGACTTTCCAATATTTATAGAATTTTTGAAATTTTCTGGAATTCTAATTTTTTTTTTTTTAATGCAACACTCTATATTTCTCCTACTCCTTAATGACAACATCCCTAATTAAGCCAGTTTCAAAGGGCTAAAGTGAGTGTCTGGAAGTCAAAGGTCAAATCCATAGTTTACAAATTGTAACAGAAGTCATATAACCTACTTACCTGAATAAAATCCCAAATCATGAAGCCCTGCCCTCCCTTCCCAGACAGGGAAATAGATCTAAGTCCATTTCTTCTTTTTACCACAGTTATGTGGAAGAGAGTCAAAGAAGGTACTGTGGGAGGGAGGGGCATCCTGGTTCATCATTAAAAAATAAGTGTCACCTGAGGTTGTATAAAACTTCTTTTCAGTTCTCCTCAGTGTCTGCCACCAAAGGCTTATCTTCTAAGCCAAAACCCAGTTTGTCAGACAGCCCCTCAAACTGTTTGCCCAGACTGCCTGCAGAGTCCATGAACATGGACTATGCTTAGACTTTCCAATATTTATAGAATTTTTGAAATTTTCTGGAATTCTAATTTTAACTTTTTTTTTTTTTAAATTTACTAACCACAGAATTTCTGTTGTTTTCTCATTCTTTATTTTGTTTTGGGGGGGGGGGGGCTTATAACCCAGACCTATTTCCAACTATATTGAACCCCTAGCTTATAAATTGTTCCTCTGATCATTTCAAACTTAGATTTAAATACTTTTCTCTAAGTACCTCTTCAGTTACAGCCCACAAAGACTTTTAAACCTATGCTCTTCTTTCTTATGCTGCTGTTATCCAAATTTTAGTGCCATCTTGTTTGTTTGCTGTAAATTAGTCACCTTTGTCATTGTCCATTATATAGCTGTATTGTGTTTTCCAATATTCTTGATTGCAACGTGGACCTCTTATCAGGGAAAAGCTTTTTTTCCTCCCTAAAGTACATCATTTAAAAATTCTTGTGCTAAGTCTATGGATAATAAACCATTTATGCTCATCTGAGACTTTTTGAGACTAGGTCTTGCTATTTTTGCCTGTGGAACCGAAGGCTCATGTTTCCCAGGGTACCACAGACTCAAGCAATCCAAACCTCAGCTTCCCAAGTAACTGGGATAACAGGCACACGCCACCACACCCAGCTATATTTTTTTGGAACTAGATCTCGCTAGGTGCCCCCAGCAGGACTCGAACTGCAATCCCTGACCCCAGCCATGGCTTCCTACGCTGCAGCTTACAGGCATGCCCACCATCTGAGACTTTTTAATATCATTCACATTTTCATTGGATCAACAATTCTAGATAGACAGTTATCATCTCTTGGCAGTTTAGAGATACTCCACTTTCTTCTGATTTCCCTTGCTGGTAGTGATACTCTAACTAATGTTCTTTTGTAGATGACCTATTTTTTTCCTCCCTGACTGCTTTCTACTCTATTTTTTGAGATTAGGTCTCACTGTTTTTGCCCGTGGAACCACAGGCTCACGTTGCCCATGGTACCACAGACTCAAGCAATCCCCAGCCTCAGCTTCCCAAGTAGCTAGGATTACAGGCACACATCACCACACCCAGCTATTTTTTGGGACTAGGTCTCACTGTGTTGCCCCTGGCAGGACTCCAGCCACAATCCCCAGACCCCACCGCGACTCCGTAAGCTGTCGCTTACAGGCACATACCACCATACTTGGCTGATTTTGCTTTTTTTGTTCCTATGAATTCACAGTGGATACATTTTCTCTCTCTGTTCTGTAGGGTAGACTTTTTCCTAGTTCACTTTTTCCTGTGAAAGAAGCCTTTCTTGAGTTTTAACTTTGAGTAGGAGATGTCTCCATTCCTACAAAGGTTTAAGACTGTATACTGTTCCTCTGAGTGCAACAGGCTGTCATAACAAAAGTTCTAGACTGTTGGTATTCAGTTCAAATGCCAAGGGCTAGCAATTTAAGCATTTTGCTGGATTCCTGATTCTGTTTTATTTCTGATCTCAGAGCAGTTCTCTTACTTTCTTGTAAACTCTTCACTTTTTAAGAGATACCATGTATGAATACATATAAACATTAAAATATGTAAAGTGTAATATTCTTAAACAATTTTTTTTTTTTGCTGGAGCATTTTGGGACTTCTATAGCTAGAGATGAAAGTCTACCTTTTGCCTTATAATGGAACGTCTTCATCATATTTTTAAAATCAAAATGGTGATTTGTCCCTCTATCACTTCTTCCTACAGGTGAGCAGTAGGTCCTCCAGTCCCAGCATCAGAATGATCACTACCTCAGGACCAACCTCAGAAAAGCCAGCTCGAAGTCACCCGTGGACCCCTGATGACTCCACAGGTTACCTTCATCATTATAATTATGAGTTGAAATCATCCTGCTTATGTTTATCTAGTTGTGTTGTTAATCTTTACAAAGACAGGTTTGCTACAATAGTTTAGATTCTCGCAGTAACTTAATATTTAGGAGTTAACTTAAAATGTCTTTTGTGTACTGGGGGAGTGGGAGGTGGACCTCATTGCCCTTTACATTTTCCCCTCCAGACACTAAACGTGTATTTTGAAGATGACTTGTTTGGAGATTTTCCAGATAGGAAGAGAGAATATTTTTGATACTTCAGTCTGGTTTTCCTACTGAGATTGAGCCTATGAAATAATTACAGTAAAATCGTTGTTCTTTAAATAACAATAGCCAACAGAATGATAAAAAAAGAAGTCATCTTCATTTCAATCTTTTGTTTTAAAAGCATAAGATATTCTTAGTTTAGTGAGCGAAAAATTTCTCACTATTGACTTTTGAATACTTTAACCACCTGGAAGATGTCATTGCAATAACATAAGATACTGCTATATAGACCTTAGAAACTTGATTAAAACTCTCTAACTTAATATTTTACTTAGTCAAAATATTAGTATTAAAATCAATCTGAAGTTAATAATAGACTAGTTAAACAGGAAATGATATAGTAAAATTAACATTTCCTCAGATTTAGGAGAATAAATAAATACTCAGCAGTATACTTCTGTGAAACTTATTTATATGTTATTATGTCAGAGAGGGAAAGATGATATCGTAGACTGGAAAATAAAACCATTTGGGGTTTTACATAAGATTGACTATGTTATTAATAAAGATAATTAAATGGAAATTTAAAAGTCAGCTTTCTGTCTTTATGAGCTAATACTGCTTTTAAATATAGGTATTTGGCATGATTAAGTCAACTTCATAATTTAATTGAAAAAATGTACTGGGTGCTTATTCTCTGTGTAATGTAAGAATAGAACTATGTTTAGTCAGGGGTGTGCTCTCTAGCTTTAGTAAGTTTAAATTTAGTGGTGGCAAAAACTCCTAAGTTTCACCTCTGGCACTGCTCAGTAGTTATGCAGAATTCATCACAACATGCTTGTCCTCGGAGCTAGTCGCAGAAGTGCTTTTGATAGATGTGATCATTACTATTCAGATGATACCAGCAGTACTAGCTCTAAAGGAGTGCTAGCCCTGATGTTACATAGTTACTAGATTTCTGGTACTCAGCAATAGATCGGGACCCCTTGACCTCAACTAATCTTGCCAAGCCAGTGACTTGTGGCAGATTCTGAATTCCTGAAGGTAAAAATGAAAATTCTTTAAAGTCCCTCTCACTTAATCACTGTATTTCTAGTTCATTTCCTCTGTCCTGCCTAATATTGTCTTTTTTTTTTTTCTTTTCTGGAACCTGAAATACCAGTAGGTAGAAGTAGCACTAAAGACGCAGGTTGCAGTATTTAGCTGAATTTTGTCTTTGCCTGCAAATACATCATAACTATATGGTTAACATTTTTGTAATTTTTAATACAATTTTAGAAGTAGAGGCACTGGTTGAAGTAAGTAACTAATGAAGTTCAGCCTTATACTATTTCTAAGTATTGCTAAGTTAATAGAATAAATTAATGGAAGAAATGGAGATAAGTAAAGCCTTTTTCTTTGAAATTCCACTAGGAGAAAATTAGAAGTACATACATAACTTAAAACAATCTGACTACTTTTAAATTTTAAAAGTAGAGAGGTTCCTATGTATTTAGAAAAATAAAAAGCATATGATTTTATAATTATAGCATATGCGTGCTCTTGGGTTTCTGTTTATAATACAGTAGGGTTAAAGAAAGACATGCATAGCAAAGCAACTAGCGAGTGAAATGCTTAGACCCAGTAGAGGGAGCTGCAAAGCGGGAAAAACTCAGTGAAGTTTCTCCTATGCTTATTGGTACTTTGCAAAGATGAAAGTACATATAAAATGTGGCCCATTGCTTTCAACCTGACTTGTCATAATACTGACCTGACACACTGAAAATATACTCATCATGCTATGTAGTTAACTGCTAAATTTATAGTATAGTACCAATCCAGTGTGAGAAGAGAGAGTGAAATGAGAAAATCAATTAGGTAAGGCTTGGCATAGCCCATGACTTTTTGGTAAAATAGTAGTTATTCTTTAGTCACAAAGCAAAAAGGAGAAGGTAGCATTCCACAGATAGGGAATGTTATACTTACAGATGGTGTGGTAATTATAATTATTATGTTTGAGGACTAAGAAAAGAGTTTTCACTAATTTAACCAAACCAGTCTGAGTCTCAGCATGCAGGAGAACAGGTTCAATTTAACCAACAATTAATATTTAGAAAGCACAGTTTTCATACTGTTCAGATTTGTAATATGCTCCCATCAATAGCATCTTTTTTTCCACATTGATTTTTACTGGAAGAAGTAGAATGGTGAGGAGGGAAGGTCTCATTCGAATCCATGTAAATTGAAACTATCCACTGGCAGATAGTTATCTCTTGCTTTCTCCTCTTTTTCCTCTTAAGAAATACTCATGTTGCCAGAGTTGACACAGCCTTACAGCAAGCTTATCATGACTGAAAAGAGAAAATTGTGGGGCTTGATTGATTAGGGTCAGTTAGGACTGAATTTAAAATATAAATGTTCCCTTTTAGTTTTTTGTTTAAAAACAAGGGCTTACTAGATTTGATCTATTGTACTCTATTCAGTTTATAGGGGACTTAAGCTGGAAGTACAAGAATGTGATTGCATTTCTATTCATTTCATGATTGGATGTTCCTTTCTACGTAAAACTTTAAAATTCAAGAATAGGTTCTTCACTAACGGTAGCATTGTTTTTATTTTTTGCGTTACTTGCTTTTGGAATAAAACATATTTCATGCATGCTTTTTTGCTTTTTGTTTAGAATTATTTATGACAAAAATAAAAAACATGCTTTAATTCCAGATACCAATGGATCAGATAACTCTATCCCAATGGCTTACCTTACACTGGATCACCAACTACAGGTAAAAGAGTGCTCTTCTCAGTAACTGTCCTTTTTCTATTAAGAGAGTTTACCTTTAAAACCAATTGTTTTGCTGTCTGTCATTGCATATTCATTTATTTATTTATGCTTTCAGTTCACCTTAGTGCTTTTAAATCAAGTTAAAATGACTCATTCCTTTAAGCTAATCAAATTTTAAATTAGCAAAATCATGTTCTCTTATCTAACAATCTTCCTAAAACACTCCCATATCTTTGTTCAAAACTCCAAGGATGACAGTTTCGCTCTTTATTTAATCTTAACTACAATCAAATGTAAAGCTCGTATAAGTTTGTTGCTACTAAAATAGACTTGGTGCATTGGCTTGTTCATGAGCCAGGAAGTATGAGTGGCACACCTCAGACTCTCCTCTGGAGTCTGTGAGCTGAGCGAGGACATTTACTCTGACTTGGCAGTCTGGAGTCTAAGACCCGCAGGCCAGGAGCACGTGCATCGTGGCGCTCTGTACAGCAAATGTTACTGGTCAGGAAATGCACATTCAGGTTCTAAGTCAACTCTGATAAAAGGACACAGAGATTTGCTGAGGCATGATTTAGCATTTATTTATGAAAGATTATTCATTTAGTGCTACAGAAATATTTCACACACTCTTGTAACGCTCATCTCAGCTAGATAAATGAGATTGAATTTGATTATCTTTTAACATTCCTGATTTATTTTCAGCCTCTAGCGCCGTGCCCAAACTCCAAAGAATCTATGGCAGTATTTGAACAGCATTGTAAAATGGCACAAGAATATATGAAAGTTCAAACAGAAATTGCGTTGTTACTACAAAGAAAGTAAGTTAACTTTTATGAATACAAATAAAAACACTGTAGTATTTTGAGCTTAAAATATGTTAATCACAATATAGTTTGAAGACTTGAAAACATAATCGTTATAGCTTAAAGATTACATATATATGTGTATACATATAGATATATATATATTCTTGTTTGTTTTAAGCACCCTTTGTCTATTTTTCATGTAAAACTTTGACTGTGTTATATTAGTACAAGGAAATTAAAGTGATATGAATGTGTCTTATGTTCTCATAGTTTTGAAGTTAAAAACTGGATTTATTCTTAAAAAAATATATTGTTTCCTTGGGCATAAGTCCAAGGACATACGACATTGCTCTTTTATCTTAGAAACATTTTCCTTTTTCTTAGAAACAGTTTCACATTTGGGATTGTGACTTAAGAGTAGGAATATGCATAAATGAATGTTCAAGATAAGTGATAAAATACCATGCTATTATCCTGTAGACAATCGTCCTTTTCCAACCTTTCCTTTCCTAATCAAAAAGGAACTAAGTAAAATCTCCTGAAACTTTCATGATACCACTTTATCTAGTTTCATCAGTACAGTTGCTTGTTAAAAGGATTGCATTTCTTCTATGGCTACAACAGAAGTGGATGAGAATTTCCATCCCACTCCATGACCATGTTTTAGTAATACCTGAACGACCTGATGACAGACCCGTAAGACGTGCTAATTGAAGTTCCATCATCCACTAGTTAGTGAGTCAGATTCTCCTCCCCGCGTAACGCTTTGCTTTGTGGTGCTGTTTTCAGACAGGAACTAGTCGCAGAGCTGGACCAGGATGAGAAGGACCAGCAGAACACGTCCCGGCTGGTCCAGGAGCATAAAAAGCTCTTAGATGAGAACAAAAGCCTTTCTACCTACTACCAGCAGTGCAAGAAACAGCTAGAAGTCATCAGGAGTCAGCAGCAGAAACGACAAGGCACTTCTTGATTCCCTGGGACAGATAAATCCTAAAATATGCAAAGAAAGACTTTTTTTTTTTTAAGGAAGAAAAACCCTTATACTGACAATTCATGCGTGTTAGCTTCTTGGCGTGTTCTGAATGCCAACTGCTTATATTTGCTGCATCTGTTTCATCATTATTTTCCTTTACTCATCATGGGTAAGCAATTCAGCTGTCTCCTTGTGTAACACGGGGGCCTCTGCGACTTGAATAAGCAGCAGCAGTTTTCGACTCCAGCTCAGACGCAGTGGACGGTGGCGGTGCTCATGCTTGCGGTGTGGCAGCCGACCGGACAGCCACGGGGTCTCAGACTCGCTGCTATGTGCGCACATTTTTTTGAGGTAGAACCTCAAGGATGATTTTGTTCTTGTATCTCATCTCAAAAAACCTAACTTTTCCCCCCAAAATATGGTGTATGCCGAGTAAAGACAGGGTATTCTAAAGCTAGGCTCATTGGTGGTACACTATAGATGCACAGAACCCGTAGGGAGAGTTCAGAGGGAGGGCTCTGATGCCGGCATCCTTGGATCAGTCCCAAACTTACTTCCATCCATAAAATATTTAAAGGTAAGTGGTGGCTGCTGTATTTAATAAAAGCATATTTCATTGATTAGAATTTGACAGTGATACAGTGAACAAAATGGAAATTTTTTTAAGGTATAAAGATTTTTAATTCTGTAGTTGTGTGTATGTGTGTTGAAACTGTAAAGCTTTTATGACTAATATTTTATCTCTTAAATGGAATTAAAAGGTCACTGAACTTGATCCAGTTTAAATGATCATTCCTTCCTGCAATGATTATTGGGTTGTTTTAGTCTGTATTTGAAAAACTGAAACAAAGTAACCGTATATAGGAATAATTGTTCTGACTAAAAGGTTTAGAGATCTTTTTACGATATAAAATTTGTAAAAAAAATAAATAACCAAAAAAAAACACACGTCAGGTAAAGTTAGTGAGGAAGTGAAGTAAATGTAAATTCAGCAAGTATCCTATTTTATCAAAATTAGAGTAATTGATTTTCCTTGCAGGCCCTAGAATACCTGCTGCCTTTCAACACTTTTAAGGGAATTTCAGCACTTACAAAGAGAAGATTTATATTGTTAACAGTAACTTTGCTACCACCTTTGAAAATAGAAGTAAAATAAAATTTCATTGAAATAATAGACTATATAAGCTCTATTTTTTCAGTTGGTATTAAATCAATTTTGATACCCGTACAAGACATCTTTTAAATAAAGATGTCATCAACCTCATTTTTGTAACATTAACGTTTTATGAAGAGAAAATTAAAAATGAAAGCATAATGGCTGTGATTACTAGAATTGTGTCTTGATTATATATTGTAGTTTTGCCTTATTTCAGATAAGAAGTTATCAAAATTATTCTTTAAAATGCTAAATAAAAAGGTAACTTTCTTCCATTTTTTTCCCTCCTCCCACTGGGTTTTATAATGTATTCCTACGTATACAAGCAATAAGTAAAGAACAGTTTGTACTAAACTGTCATTTTTAGCTTCTTTAAAATCTTTTATTTAAAATGTGTTATCACTTCATTTAAATAAAAGAATTATCATTACCAAACCAATTATTTTCATAGCTGAAAATGATGTTTGGCTCAGTATATTAATAATAAAATTGACACAGAAAATATCTGTCAAGTAACAAGAGCACATCACTCATTCGTAGTGTTTCTTGTCAGTACATCTTTTACCCCATCAGAAGGGACCTAGTCAGTGTTTATAAACTTTCCTGACTGTCTCAGAGCATGAGCTATCCAAGCATGGATGCTACAGCATGACTTTCCCATTAGGATTTAGCATTATAGGTTTTAGATTTATTAGTCATTAATGTGTTTTTACTATATCATTATATACCTTACAGAAATGTTATTATCGTTTTTATAACTTGCAATCATGTCATAAAAATATCTGAAGAGGTAAATGGAAGAGTTGAAGTAAGGTACCAAATGCGAAGAAAGGCGTTGACCAGTTGCTTGTTTGTTTACACTAATTCCTTCAGATTTTCAGTACTGTAGTTGTCGGGAGCAGTGAGTGCAATTCAGCCTTCCCTTGGTTTTTAAGCCCTTGCACGGCCAAGCTCATACTTTGGAAACCCCGATTATCTTAGCTGCTAAACTAGGCGAGCAAGGATAAGCAAAATCCACAGCCAGTTTCTGCAGTGTCCTCACCAATCAAACCTTCCAACAGAAATTTTATCAAGGAGCCAGATGTTTCTTTTATTAATTTTGGCTTTACCACTTTGAACTGATAGCAAACACACAAGCAAGTTGGTGAAAAGCCCTTGTCTAAGAAATTCACGTACAATCCCTGAGAAACCCTAATTGCATCTTTTTCTTGCCTCCAGGGAAAGAAAACAAAGCTTTTATCTAATCTAGAGGAAAATGCCCTCAGCAGGAAAAGTAATTTTTTTGAATCAAATAAAAATAAGAATATTTACCTGATAGCAACACAGTACATTGAAGAGATTTGTTTAAAAGCTGTTTACAAATGTTTGACTATTTTTTGCTGAAGTATTACAAAGCATTAACTGTTTCTTTTTCTTCAAGTTTGTCGTATGTTCTTAATTTTCCTCTCTGCCTGTAGCCAGGCAGAAGCCAGATCACAAAGCCTTCCCTAGGACACTTTTTTCTGTGAGTGTATGTGGTTTTCAGCAGTCAGCTCCTCTCTACAAATCACAGGAAGTTCTACTCTGTCATTCAGAACCCGTTATGTAAAATGATGTAATGCGGAACTCCTTATGCATACTGTATAAAGTAAAGGAAGCTTTTTAGATTTATTTTTGTTTGTAATAAAATTCAGATTATTCTAAACTTGCTCATAAAACTTGTGATTTAAATCAAGAAATGAATTACAAGGTGGTGTACTCCAGCGGCGTGCTTATCTCACACAGAATGTAATAAAAACTGAGAAGTGCTATTCTTACATGAAGTGACAATATTGTAACCTGATGATGATTTTTAAGAAATTTTTATTTCATAGAGCATGGGTCATCTGTGGTATTGTTATTGTTCCCCTTAGGTGTGGCCCTCCATCGATAATGCACCGGACTGCCACACCACTCCTCTTTCCCCCTCCGTGCCTTCTAGGGACTCCAGGCTGCTCTCTTGCTGCAAGTTGTGGGTCAGTGCTTGGCCCTCTAGTCTCATCTTTCTTTGTCTTTTGAAACAAGGCCCTTTCTCTGGCTGAGGCCCTGCGCTCCTGAGACCAAGCCGCTCAGCTCTCCAGAAGTAACTGAGGCACGTAGCCAGGCCAAGCACGTCAAGAACCTCTTGCAGGGCAGGTGTGTGGAGTGGTCCTCCAGACCAGTGTGGTCACCGGGTTCCCTGCCTCCTCATTCATGCTGGCTGGCCCATTCATCTGATGTCTGTCACATGGCGCTGCTTCTGAGTCATAGTTCTGGCATCAGGAATTCCACTCCCAGTCACTGGTGGTGGAGACGTTCCCCGGGGGAGACAGCCTCCAGCAGGTGTTTGGTCCAGCCTCTCGCCTCTCCTTTCATGGTTTCCCGTTCTGCTAGGGAGCCACATCTCTGAGGCTTTCCTCCTGCATTGGAAACGGAGGGAACCTCATTCAAGTTGCATCTCTGAACCAGGCATCATAGCCAGCCTCCAGAGGTGTGATAGGTCACAATAGTCTTGTCTCATGTGGTACCTACCCTGCTTCGCTTGGATCCTCTCTGGGTAATGAGTGTGTCCAGGGTCTTGATGTTTCCCTCATCTCAATGTCTGCAGCTGGACTGCATGATTTTCTAATGCCTTGTGCAGATCTAATTGAAGAGGGGGTAAGCCAGAGGGGGGACCCTCCCCTACCCCTGGCCCACACCCCAACAGATGCTGCCCAGCTCCCTACCCTTGGTCTGCATGGAGGCAGAGGCTGGCTCCTCCAGCCCAAGACCCCTAGAAGCCCCCTAGACCCTCAGGCCTCAGAGGTGCTGGACTCACATGCCCCTGGAACCCGGGCAGCTTTGGGGGATTGTGATTTGGGGGGAGCTGGGTGATGAGCTGTGTAACATCAATTTTTGGTTCGATGGGTACTCTTCACAATTTCAATAAGCCACAGTTTGTATGAAATAGAACATGACGTACCGTGTCAAGTGAGTCTTAACATTAGAAAATGATTTCTTATAGTATTTCTAAGTTACACTATTTCATTCCTTAATCAACCTACTAGTCCCCCAGTCTGCAGATACACAAATGTTATTATAAATACTTCATCAAACCAAATCCATCTACTCACTTTTTTTAACAAGTGTATATTGAGCACCTATTTATTTGTTTATTTGTTTATTTAAGACTAGGTCTCGCTATTTTTGCCCATGGAACCGCAGGCTCAGGTTGCCTAAGGTACCAAGGACTCAAGCGATCCTCAGCCTCAGCTTCCCAGGTAACTGGGATTACAGGCCTGCGCCACCATGCTCAGCTGTTTTTTGGGACTAGGTCTCGCTATGTTGCCCCAAGCAAGGCTTGAACCGTGATCCCTAGCCCCAGCCACTTTATAGGCTGAAGCTTACAGGCCCGCACCACTGTGCCCAGCTGAGCACCTATTTTAAACTTAACTAAGTGCCAAGTCACATGTCCATTTCAGTCATGTGGTAGTTACATGCTACTCCCATTTCTCATGGGAAAATAGGCTCTCACAGGTCAAATCTTGTACCTGAGCTTGCTTTTGCATTACCTCTTCTAAGCAGAATCTTATGTAATCTCTCTGGTCACAATAAGCTTGTGATCTGAAGAACAGCTAGAAAAATTCTTGACTGAGTGGCAGAAGGGAACATGAGGTAACTTCAAGCCTGTAGGCATCAACTTTGTCCCCAGTGTAGACTGGTCAGATACTGAGGTTCCATGTGTCTTACACTCAAGCCTGTGCACTGAGCACCTTGGCACACTCAATGTAAAATGTTCACTGGGGTCCAGGATGCTTCAGGTTTCACACTCATACAATAGACTAGGTGTCTTCATTCTTCCATCCTCTTCACCTGAAAAACTGCCCAAAAATAGGAACTGATACTTTAAGACTTGGTCTATAAAGATGACTTGTTCTTTGCTCTCCAAGAAATTGAGGCCTAACCTGAGTGGGGGAGGGGGGGAAGGGATAGGTGTTGTGTGTGTGTGTGTGTGTATGTGTGTGTTTCATTTTGTTTTCGTTTGGGAAAGGGTTCCTTTATTAAATGAGAGTACAGTTTTATAAAGTATGCGCCATTTAAAGTGTATTAAGCTTAGACACAGGTATTCCTTTGTGAAACCACCCAATAGCCAAGATATTGAACATTCTGTGCCCTTAAATATTTTTTCTTGCTTTTGTACTCCTGTCCCTCCACTCCAAGCCCAGACTCTGATCTACCTATAACAATGTAAATTAGCGTGTATGTTCTAGAATTTTACAGAAAGGATAACATACAATATGTACTCTGCTTTTTAAGTTTTTTTCCCCCCTCTAGTGGGGGGAATTTAATTCCTCGGAAAATTTTAATGAAACCATTTTAATGATACTTGACAAACCTTTCCAGTCCATCTTTAGGGAAAACAGGCTTTAGGAAGCTGTACCTTTGTCCACCATCACTTACTTGATTTTACAACGTTATCATTGGAACCATTTAATTTTGAGAGTCTACAAAACAGTGCTTTGATTACAAATATATTTGTTAAAATATATTTTTATCTATTACTTTTGCCATTAGAAATGTGAATGGACTCAGCAATGGATGGATGGAGCTAGAAAGTCAGAAGAAATACAGGATGGTCTCATGAGGGAAATGAAACAGACAAAAATTTAAAACTGCCAACAGAATGGAAGTATAGAGCAGAAGAGAAGGAGGGTAAAAGGGGGAGGGGAGGGCATAAGATATTAAGATGGTTCAGCTCTTGCAGGCCACCGTGGAGCACAGCTTTAACCCCAAGCCTAGGACCGGAATTGAGATTTACGGTTTGAGACCTGCCCGGGGCAACATAGGGAGACCTAGTCTCAAAAAATAGTTGGGTGTGGTGGTGGGCACCGGTAATCCCAGCTTCCTGGGGGGCTGAGGCTGGGGGTCACTTGAGCCCAGGGTACCCCGGGCAATGAGTCTAAGGTTCCCCAGGCAACACAGTTAAGACCTAGCCTCAAAAAAAAAAAAAAAAAAAAAAAAAAAAAAAATGTTCAGCTCTCTTTCAAGGGCACTGGCCAGGGAGCAAGCAGGCTGCTCTGGGGGAAGTTGGGTAACCCAGCTCCCTCCATGCGGCCCAGGGCTCCACCCCTTCCTCCTCCAGTTCGGGTGAGAGGGGGCCACACCCCCTTCAGGTTCCTCAGCCTGAAGGGGCGGCCTCGGGAAGCCTGCATTCTCAACGGGTGGGGGTGGGGGGAGCTGGGGCTTCCCTCTGGTACATTCCTACCTCAGCCATTCCTCAGCTTGAATGAGGAAAAAAAAAAAAAACAAACAGCCCAGATACAGATGGACTGGAAGAGACAGAGAAATAAAGGCTCTGAACACACCCATCACGTGCCCAAAAAGGTCAGAACTCTGAGACATAAGATGGTTGTGGACAAGCCTGAAGCATATCACCAAGTAACACCAACATTTCTGGCGCTGGGGCTACGCTCCCCACCCAGAAACACTTTTACCATGAACAAGGAGCTCCCCCATTTCAATGGGGGAGCAAATCCACAAAGAAGTGTCAGTGGCCTACAGAGACTGAATCAAAAGAGAGGAGTGAGCCTGACCAACCACCAGCTGAGGTCTGTCCCCACCGGGGAACTCCCCCATGGCCAACGAATGGGAATTGGTTTTACAAAGCCAGTTACCAGAGCTACAAGGCCAAAAAAGCAGCACCAAGGGACCAACAATGGAATGAATGGATGAGACAACCAATAAAAACAAGGAGACACAAACACCAGACATCATAATGGTCCCAAGAAAAAGACAGTCTCCTCCTCCACAGGAAATGCCACAGTGAAGAAATAGGGAGGGCCCCTCCACACACCAGCCCGACAGGAGGTTCTCCGGCATGCTCAGAAGGGTCACCTGGCCGGGCACGGTGGCTCGTGCCTGTAAGCTTCAGCCTATGAAGCGGCCGGGGCTAGGGATCGCGGTTCGAGTCCCACCTGGGGCCCGAAGCGAGACCTAGTTCCAAAAAACAGCTGGGCGTGGTGGCGCACGCCTGTAATCCCAGCTACCTGGGAAGCTGATGCTGGGGATTGCTTGAGTCTGTGGTACCCCGGGCAACGTGAGCCTGTGGTTCCATGGGCAAAAATAGCAAGACCTAGTCTCAATAAATTAATTAATTAATTGATTAATTAATTAATTAAATAATAAGGGTCACCTGCCCTAAGGTTATTCATGGAGATCCGATCAGCCACTGGTCTTCAGTCCCCCAGGAACCTGGGACTTCACCCAGGTGGACACTGCTTCAGAAAATCATCAACTAACTACTGGCAATGAGAAAGGAACGGGAGTGGCCAGGGTAAGGGGAAGAGGGAGAAGGGGGGAGGACCATGCTTACGGACATAAGCTATGTATGCAAACAATAAAAAATTTTTTTAAAAAAGGATGATTCACAGGGGATGGGAGAACCCCAGGGTTGATAACAATGTAATATATATGTATATGTGTGTATGTATGTATGTATGTGTGCAATCAATAAAAAATTAATTTAAAAAATCTGAAAAAAGTGAATGTACATGACAAACAGTATATTAATAAGTCCATGATAGTGTTTGATTAGAATAATTTTAAAGACCCAAGTTTTCTGGTTTTTATTTCTTTCTACATTACATGTGCTTTTTGCTTGTTCAAAAATACCAGATTATTACCGCAGGTCATTGTACCACACAATAACATGCAAAATAGCATAAATAACAATAAGACATTTTAAAAAACACCTAACAAGGTGTTGCATACAGGTGCTGTCAGTGGTTCTACCTGGTATGGTGATTCCTGCAGAAGAGGTGAGAGTTCTTTGGCAGATGATAGACTCCATTATGCCAGGACCTGTGCTCCTTTTCCATCAGTGACTAGTGGCTGCTCTCAGAATTCCTCAGACCCCCTGAAGTGCCACCAAAACTAAGCTTCTGTTTAAATGACCTGTAGGCAGTTTTTCTGTGAAACTTCTCTGAGAAACGGTTATTCAACTTTATCTGCCTTTCATCGTGCCTTTATATTTCCAAGTAGTGAAATGTATTCTTCAACCTCTCATTTTAATGATCAGCGTTATCCTATACACGCCTTATGGTGCTTAGAGTAGGTTTGTTTTGAACTGGACAAAGTGATTTTAAAGTTCTTAAGAGATTTGTATTTTCTACATTTCCTAAAAGGTTATATAACAATATAAATATCTTGGTTTGAAAAAATGATATCCATTATGGAAATAACTTCTAACAATATTTTTAAAAGTAGTTGTAGCAGGTTTACAGAACTCCATAAAATGCAGTTATAGGCACTTACAGCATATGTAATGAACCAACTTCCTGAAAGGTTTTTAGATAATCTCATTTAACTCTTCTGATGACCACAATCTGTAAATACTATCACAAAGACGCTCACACTTGTGGAGGGAGGTGAGAGAGTAAGGAAGAACACAAGAGCGCAGCATAATCAATCAGTCTATTATCACTTAAAAGAAAATCTTTCCTCTAAGATCAGTTACAAGGCAAGGATGTTCACTATCACTACTTAAAAGAAGATGAATTGCAACTAGCAGGTTGTTGGGGTACTTCTATAAGCACATCTATAGGAATCATAAATCTCTCTACCCCAGTAAGTTGCTTTGATCTGAAGCACAGAGGAAAGCTTCAGGAAGTTGTATTGTCTCTCTTGAGGGAAAGTAACTTAGGCAAATTCATCAGTTAATGAGGAACAATTCCCAATCTCCGCCTACCCTTGAGCGCCTCATCTTACAGAGATGTGAATGTGTTTGAGGGTATTTATTATCAGCATAGTGGATGTTATGCATTGATAAGTAGTATTGTGTAGCTAGGAAGTATGAGACTTTTGTTTCAGAATTGTACATTTTAAGGACTTGGTAATATTATGGAGATTTGACTTGTTGACTTGTTTTAGGGCTAGGTGAGAAAAGCTTGGGCAACTAGTGTGTATGGAAGCATAAGGGTTAATAAGAACTTTTGCCCATTTTGTATCAAATTGAAAAGCTTTTTTTCTCTGTTTTAGGAAAAACTGGAAAAGAATTTTTAGTGAAAAAAAAAAAAACAAACCTCCCCCCTTATCCCCCAGACTTATCAACGAAATACAAATATGGTTAGTAGACAGAAAATTCACTTGCACCTAAGAAGTAGTCAAAGGCTTAAGCCAAGTATCCAAAGAGCTGGGTCCTCTTCATGCTCACACGCCTTGACCAGCAATAAAATGGACTTTAACGTTGCTTATTCATTTAGGTAAAGAGGGAGTTTACTGTTGTGCTACTGTTCGGTCCCTGCCAATGACACTTGTCAACCACGTGGGTACATGACAGAAAACCAGAGAAAATACTACAGAGGTAACTTGGTTTTAAGACATCCTCAGTTTATGTGTACTTAGACATCAAATGAATCTCCTTTTTAAAAGGGTATGGTGACTCTCACAGCTAAAACTACATGCTGTCAGCTTCAGTGACTGTCTTCAAATCAACACAATTGCTGACTCTGGATAGGTCTTAATGGAAAAATACAGGAAATGTGAACTTATTTTCCTTCCTTGCCTAAACAAGCTCATACCTATGCCAGTTTTGTTGCCTGAAATGTTTAAACATTGCAATAATTGTTCCTGAGGACTTTATTTAGGATCTGAACAATGTGCCATTCCCCTTAAATAACAACCTGTCACTGTCACGGTGACAAATGAGGAGGTGGTTGGTCTGCAATGCAGAACATTTAAGCAGGCTGTATTTCAGGAGACTGCCATGTCCCCCCCCCCACACACACACAATGCCATAGTTCTTGGGGGTAAAGGGGACTGTGTTGTTTTGCACTTAAAAATGCCCAAATGGGACTTAGCAGTATTAAAAGGTTTCCTTTACCACCTTTTCCCCTCAATTCTCTTATTCTTTTGGCTATTGGGAATGGAGCATTTTATTAGCCATTAAAATGTGACATTTCATCTCATAAGACTGTCCTCTGTGATTTCAAGAATGCAATATATTCTTTTAATTTTTCCTTGGTGAATAGCCATCTTTTTAGTGCTTTTTTATATGAAGAAAAGGGAAAAAATGAAAAAGAAAAGAACCACAGTAATGGGACAAGGTCAGATCATTCACTGACACGGCAATCTCTGGTTTTTGTTATTTGTATTCCAAGGTACACTGCCAACGACTGATATAATAGTAACAAGTACACTTTGCTTTGCTTTCTCCTACATCAGCATTCATCAGATTGCACCTGCTTGGAGGAAAGGTTCTACAGCATTGCTTTGGAGTCTGAAAATCAGTGATAGTTGTATGCAGGAATAGTAAAAACCTGGGAAACCAACCAGTTCTGCTCCTGACTGAAAGCCAAAGGAAAGTCAGAGAGGGAGAGTCCTGGATTTGAGTCTGATTTCTGCTGATCTGTAACAGAGGGAGGGTTTGCAAGACCAGCACAATGGAGTCTCTCAGCTAAAATGGCAGGATAGCATTCCCAGAGACCGCCTATGACCCAGTGGTAAGTCTTGCTGTATTAAACCTGAGGGATGCTGAGAGAAACAGCTGCCTCCAAACATAAGTGGAAATTGAACTTAATACTCTAATCACTATAAATTGTAATGATTACTTGTGTAAAACCATAAATGTACACTATGACTAAATGAGTCACTTACAAAATATCCTTTCAGTTATTAACTTGGCATAAATACTAATCCCTGAAGATTAAATTGAACACTAATCACTCTGAACATTCAAGGACCTTTTGTAATCCCGAGTTCCATATTTACATATGGTAATTTCCCCTGGTGGTAGCTGAGCAGGGCTGATCATTGCTATGTAAGCAGTAATGTATGACAAGGCATACTGTAACAGGAATAGGGTTTCTGCTCCTCTCCCAAACCCCCTCTCCCCACTTCATTCCCAATTTGAGCTTAATTAAAACTCCTCACAACTTGCCTCTGTTTAACAGAAGGGCCAAACAAACCCTGAATGCTGATGACTCCTCCACTTGTAAGTCTGCTGAGTCAGCTCATTAAGGGTCATGATTATTTAGCACATCCAAGGTGCCTGGCTACAGGTAGGCAGGGAGGGAGAGAGAAGCCTCAGATCAAAGAAGCAGAGTACACCCAAGATAAAACAATCAAGTCTCTTTAAAAAATGCATTTTAAGCCCCGAGCTGGGGCAGGTAGTAAAGAAGAAAAAAAAAAAAAAAAAACATTTTAAATATTAGTTTTAAGGTCACTCATAAACGCATCATTTTAAAATCAAATATGTCTTCTACAAAAATAAGCAGCTGCCGGGCACGGTGGCTCGTGCTTGTAAGCTTCAGCCTATGAAGCGGCCGGGGCCAGGGATCGCGGTTCGAGTCCCGCCTGGGGCCCGTAGTGAGACCTGGTTCCAAAAAAACAGCTGGGCGTGGTGGCACACGCCTGTAATCCCAGCTACCTGGGAAGCTGAGGCTGGGGATGGCTTGAGTCCGTGGTACCCCAGGCAA